>JARVLU010000489.1:15199741-15210845 GCA_031762415.1 Simpsonichthys santanae
TTTCGGTTTCGAGTTATGGACGAAAATCCGGACTTACGGCGCCATGTGCGTTCGGCTCCGACTTACGGCGGATTCGATTTACGAACCGTCCTTAAGTCCGGAACCCGTTCGTAAGTCGAGGACTACCTGTACTAGAATACTGTACATTTTTGAAACCATACGTTATGTTTTTTTATGTGAGACACACATTATTTGTTCATTTCAAGAAAAAGTCACAAAGCTGGATCTTAAACTCGTCTGTTAAATTAAAATAACTTTTTCACCTCTGCCTGGTCAGTATTGGTTGAGTCTTTACTGGCCTGGAAAAGCTTTCCAAGCTTTTTGTCCACCCACAGCATGTAGTTTCCAAAAATAGCCATTCCTACTGGGGCCGGATAGCGGCTTCCGAAGCGGATAATCTGCCTCTGTGTTCCATCCGCAGCCATTCGGGAGATCATATCAAGAACATCATCTGTCCAGTAGAGGAAGTCATTAGTGTAATCTACTGTTAGGCCACGAGGTGATGCCAAGCTCTCTGATGCCAAAACTGTGCGGTTTGTGCCATCCAGCAGGGCCCGCTCAATCTTGGGTGTTTGTCCGTCATCGGTCCAAAACAGGTAGCGAAGTTTGGGACTGACTGCCAGGTCTCTGGGTTGGTCCTGGAAGCTCTTGAGGAGAATCATTCGGTAGGTGGTGTTGATGGCCAGCACTTCCAGGAAGGTCTCACTCTCAAAGGCATTGGTGAAGTACAAGTTACCTGAGGACAAAAAATTGGGAAAAGTAAACCAAAATTGAAGGGTGGGGTGGGGGGTGGGGGTGGGGGTCATTTTATGTGTATTTTTGAGCAATACAACTTCATTTCTTTTATCTTTTTTGTTTGTCTTTATACCTGCAATCCAGTCTACAGCCAGACCCTGGATGCCTTTTTTCCCAACACCTGAACTGACGACTTGACTGTAACTTCCCCCATCTGTTTTGGCCCTGTAGATTCCTTTGTATGAGGTAGAAGTGCTGTTGTCACTCCAGTACACAAAGCCAGACTGAATATGGAGGTCCAGCCTGTCTATTGTAGAATAGGATGCTAAAGCAGAATTAGTGAGTTAGTAGAAGACTGTAAATTCTATTTAAAAATAAAAGTAGCACTCTTTAGCATAATGTAAAATACAGTAATTAAAACTGACGTACTTCCACCTACAGGCACCATTGCCTCAGAGTGGTCAGAGCTGTTTATGTGGAAACCACGAATATGTTTGAGGGTGGAGACGATGGCAAACGAGTCATACTGTTCACAGCGGGTGCCGTCAGGAGAGAGGTAAAACCCTGTGGTGCAGGCACAGGTCTTTTGATTGCCGGGTTTGGGAAGACAGAGGTGTGGACAGCCTCCATTGTTGGAGCTACAGGCATTGGTGGTCCCTGCTGAGTCTGACATGGAAAAAGCAGCCATGAAAGTGAACGATACTAGATAGAACTGAAATGCAGATTGTACAATGAAGAATGGCAACTTGAATTTACATTGTAATTTACTGAAGTTACATACTGTCTCGGGCATGTACTTTGAGAGCACGCAGGCCAGACATGCTGCTCCTCATCACCACCATGTTGGCACCAGTTTCTTTGTCCACCCTCTCAATGACCTCAAAGTCCAGATCAGTGTAGTATAGGTGGTTCTGGTAGATTGTCAGACCCCATGGATGGGAGAGGCTGTTGACCACTGTTGTGCGGGTTACACCATCCATTGTGCCGCACTCAATCTGGGCAAACCAAATGCAAGGGTCATTCAAGAATAGTCAAAACTAAGAAAAAACAAAGCAAGTGGGATTTTGTACATACCACCCCTGAGCCCACTACACCCCAGTAAATTTTACTGGTTGAGATATCAGCAGCAATAAAGCCTATGTTTGCCAGGTTGCCTGTGTAAAGATTCCTGAGGTTGCCACCATCCATATCAGCACTGCCAACCTTCGGAGGAACTCCATTGTTGGAACCTTTGTCTGTCCAAAAGAGTTTTCTGTGGAGGACAGAAGAGATATGAAACAAGTAACGAGTTTAAGAAACGACTGGTCAAATGAGTTAGTACTTACACTACATGTACAAAGTACCTAGCATCTCAAAATAAATCTTTAAATTGCAGTGCATTACCCTCGAGCAGGATCCAGAGCAATCCCAACAGGTTCTCCTGTTCCTTCTGGTTTGCCATTCGAGGCAATGAGGGTTTTCCTGTATTTCTCATTTCCATCTACACGGATAACCTACAAAAGTATACAGTTTAATTAAGTTACTTGCATACTGACAAAGTAGAAACACAAAGAAAGAACCAAAACATCTAAAGGCTAGAATACAAAAGAAAACTGTTGATGTCATAGCTCAATTCTAGTCTCATTCTTCTTCTTCAATGCATCATATTTTCAAGCTGTCTCCTCAAAGGTTATTTTTGTTACAGTGATGTCTGAAGTCCACAAAAGCTCAGTGTTATCTTGGTTTTTATGCGTTTATTTATTTCTTCAGAAAGTGCTCACTTCAATGGTTCTGCTGGTGGGGTTGGTGTAATACATTATTCGGCTTATCCAGTCAAAAGCTAGACCAGATGGCGAGCCTATATAAGCAGCTGGAGCAAACTCAGTCCTGTTGGTGCCATCAGTCTTCACTCGCCAAATTGAACCCTAATAACAAAATAAAACAAAATAAAACACCTTCTAAAAAAAATAAATAATTTAACAAAAGTCACATATAAATAACAGTAATACAATAGACAACAATGAATGACTCAACCATGACATTTTCCAAGAAGAAAAAAAAAAAGGAAAATTAGTTAATAAATGTTATCTAAAATGTTTATTGCATAACTTATTTGCGTTATGTCAGTTTAAGCCTTTAACTGACCGTGCTCTGGACCCAATAAACATACTGCTCCTGGTCATCAAAGTCAATGTCTCGGCCCTGAGTGATGCCAGACACTGGGGCCATGGCGTTGTTCGATGGGTCAGTGGGGTCCAAGGGAATCCCAAAAATAACAGAATCTCTCACCACCATCAGGAAGGGAGACTCGTCTGAAACGAAATGGATGAATACATAAGACAAAAAACAAATACTGGAAATACTAGATAAGTCAAATCATTTGCCAGTTTACAAAACATTTCAACTGAGTTAATGTGTGTGTGAAGTGGTGGTAAACACCTACCTTTTATACAGGTGCGTTTGTCTGAGTCCAGCTTCCACCCAGACTGACAGTGGCAGGTGTAGTACCTGGGTCTCAGGTTTGACAGCAGGCACAGCTGTGTGCAAAAGTGATCTCCGCAAGGGTTGATGGCTAAAAACAGAAGCACGCTGACACTTTCAGATTAAGACCAACATTTATCATTTCAACCAGTTATTACATTTCTAACACCAAAATTTGAATTTGGTAAGATTTTATGAGAGTTATTATGTCCAAAGTATATTTCTAACGGGCTTCCTGTTACTTATTACTGATAAAACGTACATTTATTTACAAATTCTGCATCAACACTCAACACTTTATAGACTTTAGTAACAGTTGACATCGAACTGATCTACCTGCTGGCTGCTTGACAGGATGGTCCATTACAATCCCCATAGGCTGAAAGATATTGTTCATCAAAATGGTGATGTTCCCTCCGTGGAACTTGTTTGTACTCATCACTTTGCTGGTGTAGCGCTCAGACCAATAAATGCTGTCCTCAAAGACAGTCATACCATGTGGGTGCTGGAGAACCTGTGGAAGACAGCCATACATGAACTCTTTCTGGTACAGAAGTACCTTATTCTCAACTATTAGTATGTCAGCATGTGGAACCTACCATGTCGCTTGCCATGACCTGGTAGCGGTTTTTACCATCATAGTCACAGTAGTCAATATATTTTAGGTAAGCATCAGCAAAGTAAACCCGGCGTGTGGTATAGTCCAGAGCCAGGCCATTGGGCCAGTACACCTTAGTGCTGACAATGACTTGTCTCATGGATCCATCCATACTGGCTCGTTCGATCCTGGGGTTCTGACCCCAATCTGACCAAAACATCAGGTAAGTACTGGAAAGAAGTGACAGAGTCATAAAAATATTTAGCAAAAGTAATTGCGCAACAGGTCTGGTATTGAGAGTTTCAAGGTTCAGATGCTAACTGTGCATTTTAAAAATAATAATGCCAAGCCAAACGGAAGTGACTACTTACTAGTTACGGGGATCTAACACAAGTCCACGAGGGCTTGTGACATTTTTGTTTAAGAGGACTTTTCGAAAGCGACCATCCAGAGTGGACACTTCAATATTTTCCAGGACGGAATCGGTCCAGTATAAATTTCGAGCCACCCAATCCACAGCAATACTCTCTGGTTCCATCAAACCACTGGAAAACACCTAAACCAGCAACACATTAAACAACAGATGCACAATATATACTAAAATGTACTGTGGTTGACACATCCTGCTTTAATGTTCAGTATACTGTGGGCTACTAGTTCACTTACTTCCTGTCTTTCTGTACCATTTAGATAGGCACTCCATATAGTTTTCAGTGTGGCATCAGCCCAGTAGATTCTGGAAGTCACACGGTCAAAGTCCACAGTCACAATGCTTGAACCGCTGACCACCGGGCGCAGCTGGGGTGGTTTCAGGTTAATCTGATTAGCAATGATTTGACTACGTCTGGCTACCAAAAGTACAGCTGCCTCTCGGTCTAAAAGAACATAAATACATTGTGTCAAGTGTCCATGCATCTAAGCTTAAATAATATAAAAAGCATAAATGTATTTTTTGGTTCAGATCAGAAGCAAAAATAATTCCCTTAATGATAAAGATATTTTTTTTTATATAAGAGCAGTTTGGCATTCTTTATTTACAGCCCGATTATACCTTCAGCTTTGCACGTGCGTCCATCAGGCTCTAGGATGTAAGCATCTGAACAGTGGCACCGGAAGCTTCCTCTCTCATTGTAGCACTGCTGGCTACAGAAACCAGGGATCTGACACTCGTCAATATCGTCACACGTCTTGGAGTCATTGAGGAGTTGATATCCCGGTGGGCAGGTGCACTGAGCTCCAAATGGTCCTTGGACACAACCGTCGCTGCAGCCTCCATTGTTCAGCGCACAGTCATCTTCATCTTTTTAAGGTAGATAATTATGACTATTAGGCTTTTTACGTATTTTACAAATTTAACTGCGTTTACATTTTTAAAAACACACTTCACTGTGTATAAAAAAGTTTACAATGAGTGGACACTCACTGCAGATAGGCGACTCATCTGCTCCATTGGGGCAGTCTTTCTGACCGTTGCAAACCTTGTCCAAATTGATGCATATTTGGTCAGTGGGGCACAGCCACTGTCCAGAGGGACAGCTGAAGGGAGGGGTGGGGCAGTTCTGCTCATCGCTCATATCCCGGCAGTCATTCTCCCCATCACACACCCAGCTTGTTGGAATGCACATCTTGTTGGCACACTGGAAATTGTTCGACCTGCAGGTGACAGCTGGACACCGGTGGTGTTCATCAGATCCATCCTCACAGTCCGGATGGCCGTCACACTCCCATTCGACTGGTATGCAGAGGCCGTCCGTCTGGCACTGGAACTCGTGGTCGTGGCAAAGGCCTGGACCTCGAGTGGCTGCAGGTGCCAGAACAAACTGTTAATGCTAAACATTGCAAATAAATATAAATGATATGATCAATTTTGTTTATTTTGAGCACGGCTGGTTAACATACGACAGCTTTGTTCATCCGAATGGTCCCTGCAGTCAAACACGCCATCACAACGATAACTGGAACTGATACACTGGTCTCCACTGGCACAGGCAAACTCGTAAGATTGACAAGAAAACTCTGGAAGGAGTTGGACCGAAGAAGATAAAACATAAGCACGGAAACAAAAGTACTCTGTCAACAGCAGACATGCAGGAGAAAACCTAAAATATTATGGCATCCTACCACAATTTTTCTCATCCGATCCATCCAAGCAGTCCTGGTCTCCATCACACACATAAAAGTTGTTGATACAGCGGTGATCAGGACACAAGAAGTAGTTCGGAGGGCATGTAGTGATGGTAGAATCTGGACAACACCGTTTTAGTTTTTATCAGTACAGGTAGTCCCCGGTTTAAGGCGTCATCGGTTTAAGGCGTTTCGCGTTTACGGCTCCACCCCCAGTGACATCATCGCGCCGTACGTTGCCTTTTTTATGCAGCATTTTATAATTTTTTCGTTTTTTGGGGGGTATTTTGTTAACTAATTGCTTGGAAACACATTTAAAAACATTAATATGGTCGTTCGAAGTTGTTTTACATTGAAAAAAACGTGTTTAAAAAAGACATTACAGATCGCCGTTTAGTTTCGGTTTCGTTTTATGGCCGAAAATCCGCATATACAGCCACGGATCCGGGCGGATCCAGTTTAAGGCTAAATCGGTATACGGCCGAGCTGTTAAAATGGATCTTGGCCATAAACCGGGGACTACCTGTGTTTATGTATTTATTTATGTATTTATTTAGTATTTAAAACTTTGACCAGAACATTTTCGTAGATACAGGAGTGAACTGTCAGATGCTGCAGCCAGGTTTTCCATACAATCTTTCTGTTTTATTGATTTATTGAATGAATTCAGTTTTATTTAGACTCATGTGAACCATGTAAACCATCCCATTAACCGTTTGAACTAATAATACTGAATCAAACCAGGAATCAAATAATTTGTCCTACTAAACACCACTCAACTAAACTTTTCTGTGTCATAAAAAGTAACCTCTTACAAATTCCGATGTGTATGCACAGCAGTTAATGACAGCCAACAGGCTAAAAACAAACTATATGAATAAAACATGGGCAAGAGTCTTTTCATCTCTGCTCTGCTTTTCTAATGCTCATTACTTTGGCTGCAGTCTCTTTCAGCATCTGTTTTTGCCTACTTTTTCTCACTCTGACTTCCAGGTATGTCTCTGTTGTTTCTTGCGTTGCCGCTCTCAGATCTGTTTGGTCCCAGTAGGCCCGAGGGCACCACCTTGAAACCTTGGCAAACTGTAAGACCTTCATTAGAAAGTTTGAAAGTGATGAAATCGTGCTGGGCTGTTGGTAAAACTACCCAGAAATGTACTAATCTTTTTTTTTTTTTTTTTACCTGTACAACTTTATTTTTAAACGTGAATATGACTTAAATATTTAAAACAAATGTAACAAAGTAAATTAACAAAGAGTAAAACTTGCAAATGTTTCTAAACTGGACGCCCTGCCTCACACAACCACCGATCACCGAGCTGAGGGCTGCCGTCCAAGGCACCTAAGAAGAAGCTAAGGACCTTGCTCACAGACCCACCGTGGGGCAAATGAGGGTGGAGGCAGATGATTTTTATTGTTACGCTCGGAGGATTTAAGCCTTCTTTAACTTTACTTGTAACATTTGTGCCACCAATTCACCTACAATGTTTCTTCTATACAAACAACACACACACACACACACACAAAATAATAATAATAATAATAATAAAAAATTATACATAAATAAATCACTTTTATACCTGTAATATGTACGTTTTTTTATCTCATGAAAATAAAATCTATATAACAAAACAACTGGAATGACGTAAACTCCTCTTTAGACTGATGACAATAAGTGTCAGGTTTGGACAGCTGATAGCTACATTCATTCATTCATTTATTCAACCTTTATTTCTAGAGGTTAGTCTCATTGAGCCTCGAGGACTCATTTACAAGAGAGACCTGTTTTCAACAAAGAACACAGATGAGGTACGGACAACACAGACAATCAAATAAAAACATAAAATAAAAAATGAATTCTATAAAAAACTAAACAAAAACAGCTACTTTGTAAAGCGGTGTAAAATACTAAAAACAAAAACGTCTGTGATGTTTCTGCAATGAACTTAGTTGTTTTAAACCCCTTAGAGAGGTCAAAGTCAACAACTTCAGATCTTTTTTTGCAAGGTGTTCCAGGTTACAGGAGCAGAGTAAGAGAAGGCCCTTTTGCCAAGTTTGGTCCGCACTGGGGGAACACTGCAGGTAATCATGTCCTGAGAGCGCACGCTGTAGCTGCACTCCCGCAGTGACATGTAGGAGGAGATGTATGAAGGCAGCAGACCAAGAAGTGATTTAAAGATGAAAATGTACCAGTGAACAGGGTGCAGTGATGGGTAGGCTACAATAGTTACAGCCAGTTATGAATCTTAGAGCACCATGATTCAGAGATTCAGAAATTCTTTATTGTTGTTTGTGGTGGAACACAATTATGTACACAGGGTCCCAGAGACATCCAACAATAAAATTCAAAAGAAAAACAGCAATAAGATATAAGATATGAAGTAAGAAAAACATCAACTAAATGTACACTAAGTACTAATAGCATAAAAACAAATGCAATGCGCTGAACAGCAGCACGAACATGAGTCTGTGTGAGCAGATTAGCACGAATGAACACAACAACATGAAACAGATCAGCAGCAACATGAAACAGATCAGCAGCAAGATGAAACAGATCAACAGCAACATGATGTGATTCTTCACAGTGACTATCCTGGTTAGATATTCATGAGTTTAACAGCCTCAGGGTACAAGCTGTTCCTCAGTCTAGTGGTTCTGCACTTAATGCTTCTCTACCTCTTTCCTGAGGTAGACAGCATCCAGCAACTGTAGAGTGCTTGTAGGATCATTCATGTGAACAATGTCACTGTAGTCCATGGAGGGAAGGAAAGAAGAAGTTACAAGGTGTTTCCTAGCATTCACAGTTATACAGGATCAGTTTCTGAAAAATAAACCCAGTTTTAATTTCAGTTTCTTTACCAAGTTTTCAACATGAGGCTTAAAAGAGAGACATGCATCATTGAAGATTCCCAAGTGTTTGTAAGAATCGACAAACTCAATAGGAACACCGTTCAAAGATAAGATTTAACAGAGCTGTGAATCAGTGTGTGATCATTAATCATGGTGACAACTCACTATTCAAGCTTTTATTCTAATATTAACAATTTTTGCAATCCTAGTGGTCATGCCATTTGGATTATTGAACATAAACTTTGATGTTTTGAACCACTTTGGTCATGGCTGCCTCAAATGAGTCGTTGGGGGAGAGGGCGAACTCCAGGAGCCATCTTATCACCGTCAAACTGATCGACCTACTATGCGAAGGTGCTTTTCAAACTGAGTTTTTTGTGGATCTTCAGACTGATGAAGTCTTTTGTATGAAAGATGAAACGTTTCAACACAAAGAAACCATCCAGCGGATCTGACATTGTTGGATTTTTTTTTACCTGGACTACTGAGCATGAACTTTGAACTAATGGTCATTATTTCAAATCAGGATTTCCTTTAGAAAAACAGTTTTAGCTATCTGTCTTTGTGGCAAAAATCTATGTGTGTGCAGAAACTAATGCTGGGCTTCCAATCAGATAAAAACACAAAAGGAAATGATGTCACAAAGACGTCACATTCTTGCATCGTCAGTTGCTAAAACAGTTGAAGTTATGTTACTTCCTTTGTAAGTGCATACAATGTTCAGTGAAAGCCACAGTTTGGAGCTTGGCTTTCAAGTGCTCCCCTCAACAATAATGTTCTGCAAACAGGATGAATTTTTCAGCCATGGCATCACAGAGAAGCAGTGAGAGCCAACATTACAATGTAAGACAAAGACTAAAAATATACACATTCCTCAAACTTTTTTTTTTTTCATGCACCACAGTTCCTTCCCACTATAGTCGCCCTCCTTGTATTGGCATCCTTTTCTGTTGTAAAGGTCATGATAACTCTGTGAGTAGTCTGGGAAATGTATTATCATATAGTTTTTGGAACATGATTCAAGACAGCAGCATGCATCATGCATAGCTCCTTAAGAGTCCTAATGCACTCCACTTTTATGAGCCTATCTACAGGGAACCTCTGTGGAAGCATCATCCAAGCTAAATAGAAGTAGTATATATTTATAAAGCAAATCTTCAAGTTTATAGGAGTGGGTGTGCGTTTGTGTGTGTCAGAGGGAGAGAGAGTTAGATAAATAATTTAGCTGAATCAATGCTCATTGGGATTAAGGCACGCAAGTTTCAGAGCATCAAGGACAGGAGTTAGAAAACTCTGATATATCAAAGAGAACAAAGTCGGCCTGCTCTGTCCTGATTACCTGGGTTCAAAACTTACTGAGCAATAACTGCAAAATCTTGCTCCCTGTTTTATAAACAGATTCGCACACACATGCGCACTTGACTTTTTCGATTATTTGGAAAGTTTCTTCTTTTCATTTTGAATTCATGCAGATGTGTTTGGAATCAGGGACACAAAAGTCTGTGACAGGTTTTTCCCGGTGTTATAAAACGAGACTGGCTGTGGCTCTGTGTGACTGCTGCTCTGACCCGCAGTCACTGACCTACCAACAGGGGTGCAGCATGAAATGACTCTGCGATCAATGTTAGAATGTCACCACTGTCAAAAAACAGTAGATAAAAGACAAAAATGTACAAAATGAAACTAGAAAAAAGGAACTGTGTCAGCAGAAGGCTTGTTTGCCTGATGTTCCCTGCAGTCTTATCACTGACAGCACCGACTTTGTCACAGCATGGGGAAAAGCAGTGCAGGAATTGTGCATTACTGCACACTTTATATGATATATCCAAGTTTATTAGATCTCTGTTGCATATTGCAGTTTGCACTAAACTAGCAGCATTGTAAAGAAAATATATGGCAGTTTATTTTATTTGATATGCAGGATTAAACAATGTTCCAAATAAGGTTTATTGATATAGGTGTGTGACCTGTAGTGATATCCCATGCTATGTTGAACACTACAACTGAAGCTACCGTATTTTCTGGCGTACAAGTCGCACCTCTTTGCATAAATTTGCACGCCCTGCGACTTATGCACCAAAGCAACTAATATATGTTTTTTGTGCCCATATTTATAACACAATTTTTGACAGACATTTGAAATGCTCATTCATAGACACAAATCAGTAAACACCAGTTGAAGCTGCTAAGAGGTTCCTCTAGGCTTTTATATGTTGTTCCTTTACCCTAAAGGTGCAGAACTTCAAGTACTTGGGGTCCACTATCCAGGAAAATGGGGAATGTGGGAAAGAAGTGAAAAAGAGAGTCCAGGCAGGATGGAGTGGATGGAGAAAAGTTTCA
>JARVLU010000489.1:15210945-15234216 GCA_031762415.1 Simpsonichthys santanae
CCGCTGTCATGAGACATGTTTCCCACCAGCTCGAGGATCTCGGTGGTCAGGCACTTGAGCACTGTCATCCATGACACCTCCTTTTCAACTCGTTTGTGATTTGGGGCTGTAGTTGAGATATTATTTGAGTTTTTGAGGCGTTAATCAGCTGCTCCCGGTTGTAAAAAAACAACTTGTTATAGTTACGCATCATATCAAATGTCCAAAAGAAAAAAGTTCCAGTCAAAATCATTTCAGCTGCACAACATCTAATATCAGATAGTTGTAAAAAAGTGATTTACATCCAGAAAAAAAAAAAAAAAAAAAGTTTTCAAAAGCAGTAACTCAGAATGAATGTACCAGAGCTGCTCCAACATGCAGCCACCATGAGTGGCGCAATTCTAGGATTAAAGTGAACATTTCAGTCAAGAATGATGAGCAGTGTGTGCTGCTCCAAGTATGTGTTTGGCCCCACTCAACTAAAAGCACACTAAAACTTTAGTTCATTGCTAAAATTATCTGACATTATTGCGTTTGCAAAGTTTATAATTTGCTTGAAGACAAACAGGGTTGGCTCCAACAGTTGGAAAAGATGGAAACATTTTAAACAAAGTTCTCATGAAATCTCAAAGTATGGGCTGGGATCACTCTCAGCTACTACCTCAACACATTCCAGTTAAATATTTTAGCTAAACATCTGTAAAACAGACTGAGTCAGTTTTAGTAAAAAAAAAAAAATAATAATAATAATAATAAAAAATCTAAAGGAAATCCATGAGTTTTTTTTTTCTTTCAGGTTTCCTCCTCTAGTTTTCACCAGTAAGTCTAAAATAACTACACGAGCGTTTCCACATTCATGCCCCCGCCCCCCCAGCCCCCATACAAACAGCTCCAAACCTGTGTTTCTGTGAAGTGACAGGCTTTAAAGTAGGATTGGCAGAGGGCATAGAGTGTTGCCTGGTATTAGTAGCATCACAACCTGGCATACAAGACACCTGACGAACTCCCAGGTGCAAAAAAAAAAAAACAACAAAAAAACGAACTTGATGTCAACAGCAGTGGAGTAAGCAGCATTTGAAGGCATCTTTCAAGTGAGCTTCCGAACCAAACTGCAGATTCACGTGTGCAGCCAAAGTGCTGCTGTTTTATCTGCTACTCAGCACTTCGTATCCTTCAGTGCTGTTAATCTTTTGTACATCCCAGTCAGACATGTCAGACAGTAAGCTACTGCATTTCAAACAAACAACAACAAAAACAACTGACTTTTTTATGACGGAAACACACACTGCTTAGGAATAAACTGAATGAAGAAAATGGACCAAGATGCAGCCTGTAGACCATCAGATGTTCATTACATTAAACCAAACGGATGAAGTTGCTTCATCACTCTGTCTTGTTGTTGTTGATCAGCAGAAATCAAAAGAGCAAAAACATCTCAGGTTGTAAGTTTGACCTCTGGTTTGATATGAACTGTATGTGTCAAATGAAACAGTTTGGAGGACCACACATACATTCAGGCATTTATCTCACTTGGTTATTGAAGTTTTACAAAGTAGCAAAAAAGTTACATTATTTAATGTTTCTAAAGCTTTACAATAAAGTCCTTTATAAACTTTAAAATAATAAAATTGAACATAGATGACAAAATAATCTCATAGAAACCCCTTTTCATTAGAAGCTTCATTAAATTACAAAAGAAAAATGCTTTCAAGTGTTTTTAAAGGATTTAAAACAACAGATGCAATAACAAAACCAAAAAAGAAAAAAAAAAAATTCTATTATCATGGCGTGAGCACTCAAAGCAGTCATCAACACTCAGTTCTGTGTTTCAGCTCATGTGTATCCCATCAGAAATCTCAGACTACAATGTACATTTACAGTATGAGACTACAATGTACATTTACAGTATGATTTGATCAAGTCTGAAATACTGGACAACCTATGATAATCCAAAAAAGTTTAGACTGATTTACAAAGTTCATATGTGACCAGTGTAGAAATGACAAAACAAGAGACATAATATACTAATAATAAGCTTTTAGATGTGTTTTGTACAGTATCTGAACAAACAAGGGTTTCAAAACGTAAATTAATACAAGCAATCATCTTCCTGTTATTTGTGTTGTTCATTTTACTCAGATGACTAAAAACAGAAGTGGCTCAGCTACAATGTTTCCCTAGGTAACTTGCCTTGGTGGGGGCTCATCTTGTTTGTACCAACAGTTTTTGAGTTTTGGGGGGGGGAGGGGGGGTGTTGTTTCTGGCAAGAGTGCTGCCTTTAGCTTTTTAGCTAGCGCGCCTATACAGTATTGCGAGTTGCTAGCTTAGCGCTACATCAATGCCAACGGGGGAGGGGGCATGCACGCAGTTCAGTTCAGATAACTGTTGATTGGGCGGGGGCCCCCACTTGTATAATGGTAAAGGAAACACTGAGCTATTTATACTGAAGCCTAAAGATATTGATTGGTCTAAAACAATCCAAAAATTTCAGGTGACTCTGGGCAGAGTTATCTAATCTCTTGACTAAGGCAAAGGTAAGATTCAGTTTGTTTTTGTTTTTTTTCTGAGATAAAGTAAAAAAAGTTTTATTCTAACTTCCGTTTACTACCTGACAAGTAATGACACGTGGACATTTGGAATAGTATAGTTGGATGTCATCAGCGTAGATGTGGTACAATCTGTATTATCTAAGCTGGTAAGTAGGAGAATATAAATTTGTTTTCCAATATACATCTTGTCAAAGTTTTTTTTTTTTTTTTTTTTTACATATTAAAAACAATGTGTTTAATAAAAGTTCAAGCAGTAATCTAAATAAGAAAGAGATAAGTTTCAATTTGGGCCAGCAGAGCTGCTTCCTCTCAGAGAGCAGGTCCCCAGTTCAAATCCCGGTCCAGGGGCCTTTCTGGGTGGAGTTTGCACGTTCGCTCCATACATGCGTAGGTTTTCTCCGGGTACTCCAGTTTCCTCCCACAGACCAAAAATATGCATGTTAGGCTGATTGGTAACTAAATTGTCCTTAGGTATGAGTGAGAGAGTGAATGGTTGTTTGTCTCGTTTGTCTCTGTGTCTCAGTGATGAACTTGCGACCTGTCCAGGGTGTACCCCGCCCCTCGCACAGTGATTGCTGGACATGGGCACCAGCGACAAAATGGAAGAAGCGGGTAAAAAGACAATGGGTGTATGGATAACTTTCAATTCAGGTTGCTGAAAACCAATTTAAAAGGTTGCTCTGGGCAGAGGAACCTAAAGCATCAGTTTGTTTCTTGATTTCTTAAATCGAACAGACACATAATATTCAGAGTCTTTCTGAGGTTTAAGTGGAAGTACTATATATCATAAACTCTGAGCAGTAATAAGTGAATATTTGAAAAAAAATACAGTCTAATATCATCAGCATAGATGTAGTACAATGCAGTACTGTATCATCTAGTGTTAAACTTGCTGCATAAAAGCAAGAAACCAAAAGGGCCCAAAACTAAACCTTGAGGGACTCCAGATCACAGCACAACGTGATCTGATTTATACAATAACTGAGGACCTTGTTTCCAATGATTCCCCAAACCTTATCCCATAAAACCAGATTTGTGAACTATTCAGAACCTATAGTCATCACAACCTCTCTACACGTTTATTAGAAAAATTTAGGCTTTCATGAAAGTTGAAGATTTGTAGCAAGTTTAACATTCTTGTCAGTTGTGTTGGAGTCCACCTGTACTGTATTGTTATTGGTGAAAACAGAGAGTTACTCTACAGAAAAAAATAAAATAAAATACAAAAAGTAGCTGTACAGTACACACAAGGATGTACCTGTGGAGCAGGGCAGCTGTGGCTGAGTGGTTAGAACAGTTGTCCTCCAATGCAAGAGTTGGGGTTCAATTCCACCAGCAGTCACATGCCGAAGTGTCCCTGGGCAAGACACTGATGTGTACGAATGTGATAAAGCACTGATTAGTCTTTGTATAGATCTAGTAGAGTGCTGTATGAATGTGTAAATGAGGGCACAGATTGTGTTGTAAAGAACTTTCTTGAAAAGATAGAAAGGCACTATTTATAGTGAGTACCGACCATTTCCATTCATCTACACACAGAGGGAATAAACCCCTTAGAGAAACAGCTTTTTTAAAGTAACTAAGCAAAGGTGAGGCTTTGTTCCCAACAAATTAGTCTTTGATGGCATGGCTGTAAATATAACAGTTTCTATTCTGTAGTTCTGTTTCTTTAGGTTGAATACTCAACTTTCAAGCTTTTGATTGTTTACTGTTGCTTGATTTTTTGGGGGGATGAATCACTTCTGTAAACAGCTTGCAAGAGATTGATAAAACTAGGTGCCTAGCAATATTACTACCATATCTCAACAAATACATTTTATTTAACATGACCAAGGCAAAGTTTACCGTCATCTATGGTGAGATGAAAACACCCAACCACACACAAACATATATTATATACAGTACACTTATTCCCCATCTACGATTAAAGAGCGGTGATCCATTTGTTGCACTGTACTGAAGTCTTCCACGCTTAATAATGCATGAATGATAAAACCAGAACTGACATGCAGCAAATGAAACATGGCTTTTTGTTTTTAAAAATAAAAAATGTAACAAGCTATGTTTTACTTATACATGAAGCCTGAAACAGTGATCGGACGGCAGCGACTCGGGGTGAGCTGATCCGAGCTAAAGTGAGCTGAACCAAGCCCAGCAGCCCAAGAAAATGCCAAGAAAAAAAAAAACAACAAAAAAAAAACAACTGCAAAACAATATAAACAAGGAGGCTCATCCATATTTAAACACTTGCACAACAAGTAACTTTTTGTCTTCTCGCTGTAAAATAGCAGCACTGATAATCTGCACGTTTTAGAAGGATTCTGATGGAAACAAATGATTAAACTGATCAAAGTTATTCCTGTTAAACACAATGCGAATCATGTCCTGATGTGGGATAAGACCCACGTCACAGCAGCTTCCTCCACTGTCAAAGACTATTATTTCTTATTTTAATTATAACAAAAAGCGTTCCCCGCTTTTACTGTTTCCCACAAATGAAGGTCTGTAAGCTAAGCTGATGCAGAAGAGCGCTGCAGAGAAACATCCATCATGACCTAATGTTACTCGCTACATTTTTACAGTACCTCCATACAGGAAATTCACTGAGTTTAATGTGGCACCTGCAGTCTTTAAATGGAGACAGGAGCAATGTTAAAATACTTACAGAGATTAATAGTACAGGAGTACGACTTTAACCAAAAAGAAGCACCAACATGTTGTAAACACAGCCTGCCTCTGCTTTACTAGACGTCTGTGGAAATTGGATCTTTTCAGTCCATTTTATTACCATTGCTGATAGCAGTACAAAAAGAGAGACATTTCTGAACAAACTGTGCAGATACTGCCCAACACTGCAAGATATGTCAATCTTGTTCTCTAAATTCCAATAATACCTTCAGATCTACTACTGTATTCTAATAATCTTAGCTATAAAAAATTCTGACACTTTCACATATAAAATAAGCTAAAAACATTTTTCAAAGTGGCTCATTTGAGTTACATTTATTACCATATACACCAATTATATATTTTTTCCAAAAGTTCACTCTTAATCATTCTTTTAAATATAAACACAGATTTAGCTTTTTTGATATGATGTTCCAAACCATCCCACATAGCTATGCCTTGTATTAAAGTAGACCTACTCCTAAAACATGTTCTATAATGTGGTTTAACAAAAATATCAGTTCCTTTTAGGTTATAACTGCTTTCCCTCTTTACAAAATATATTTGAATATTCGGAGGCAATGTTTGATTCTGTGTTTTATATATTAGTAAAAGAAGATTATATCCTGCCAGATCATTGAACTTCAATAATTTCATATTAGAAAACAAAATATTAGAAGGGTGACAATAAGGCACCTGTAAGGTTATAATAGACTCTATTGTAGTTCTGCATGCTGTTCCCCAAACATCAACACAGTACCGTAATTCAAATGCGGTACAATTATTGCATTATACAGCAATCAAAAGCATTATCGTTAAATAAATATTTTACTCAGTATAATATTGCCGTAGCTTTAGATATTTTTGTTTTGACAGAATTTATGTGTTGCTTCCAAGACAGTTTTATCATCAATAATTATTCCCAAAAGCTTGGTTTCATTCACTTTACATATTTCAACACCATTAATTGTGAAAGGAACAGCTGAAGATATTTTTTTTAATTACTAAAAATAATATACAGTAGTTGGTTCGTTTTATCTATATTCAATGATAACTTATTTAAATCAAACCATGTTTGTATCTTAACAAACTCTTTATTTATTTGCACTAACAATTTTTCCAAATTATAACCCGAATTAAAAAAAATGGGACACAAAGGACACAATTGAGAATACCGGACACATCCATCAGATCATTAATACAGTATATAAAATAAACAACTTTGGTCCCAAAACAGAGCCTTGTGGTACTCCACATGATACTTTACTGAGACCAGATCTCAAATCAATGGATTTATGATGGATTTTATGTATTTATGATGGATTTTATATATTTATGATGGATTTTACGTATTTATGATGGATTTTATGTATTTATGATGGATTTTATGTATTTATGATGGATTTTATGTATTTATGATGGCTTGCAATCCATAATAAATGCATAAAATCCATTGTATATATGTAAAATCTATCATTAATATATAACATCCAATAATGTAAACATGGAGATCAACCATTCAAATGGTTCAGGCAGTTTAGACACCTGTATACTGAGGTGACGTCATGTTTTATTTGATCAGAACCAAACAGAACCTGATTCAGTTCACAGTAAATAAACCCACTCTCGGTTGTCTGGTTCTGATGTGGTTCTGTCTGTTTCAGGGTAAACCCCTGCGGGAGTCTCTCGGGGAGGTGGTTTATTCTGCCTCCTTCCTGGACTGGTTCTCAGAGGAGGCTCGGAGGATTTACGGAGACATCATCCCGCCCCCCGTCAAAGACAGGAAGCTCCTCCTCCTCAAACAGCCGGTGGGCGTGGCCTCCATCATAACACCGGTGAGGAGACCAGAACACAACCACAATGTTGGATATCGGTCACAGGTCTTCACTTAGATCTGGTTGAAGGGTTTCTGGATCGGCAGTTCTCCAGCAGATGAACAGAACAGGTCCACCACATGCCTGATCCAGTTGAGATGATCTGAAGATCCACGGGTGCCAGTTATCATAAGGTCCTGACCTGTTACTCTGGCTAAACGGTACCGTTAAAGTGAAATGTCAGGTTTTACATTTTAAAAGGTTCTACAAACAGCAACAGGTTCTACGGTAGTTCGAACCCTGAAAACGTTCTGTTCACAGTTGCTCCCGTTTCTGGTTCCAGGAGGACAAGGTCAGAACATGCTGGGTTCTGTCAGAGTCCAAAACCCGACCCATCAGAAACCAGACATGTTCCAGTCTTAAAGCAGGTCCAGTTCTGAACAGAGATTTAATCAGATACTCCAAACGTTTGTACGTCTGTCAGTTCCATGTCACGCTGCTACAGCTAGCTGCTACAGCTAGCTGCCACTGCCATGTGTCACGTAGAGCTGTGATTTTTGGCAAAATGAGGGAGGCCAGTGAAGGCATCATTTTGAGGGAAAGTAGTCCGTGAGCACTGTCCAAAATGTATCAATTGTGTTGAGAGACCAGCTGACCAGATCCATAGTTTACAGTTCAGAAGATATGCAAAGAGATGGTCTGAAAAGTTTCACAGGATAGAGCGCAGAGCAGGAGGGAGAAGTGTCCGAAGTTGTTTTACATTGAAAAAACGTGTTTAAAAAGACGTGACTGATCGCCGTTTTAGTTTCGGTTTCGTTTACGGCCGAAAATCCGCGTTTACGGCCGCCAGGGGGAGCAGTTCCGGTTTAAGGCTGAATCGGTTTAAGGCTGAGCCGTTAGAACGGATCTCAGCCTTAAACCGAAGACTACCTGTACATTTAAACTTTGTTTGAAGGTGCAACTTTTCACAAACATGGTTAAATCAGATGACACAATAAACTCACTGCAGTTGTGTTCATCAGAGCCATCACCACAGTCGTTGTCGCCATCGCACAGCCAGGTTTTAGCGATGCACCTGTTGTTATCACAGGTAAAGTAGTCAGCTGCGCACGTGGTGGGCAGCCGAGTGGGACAGTTCATTTCGTCAGAACCATCTCCACAGTCATCTATGCCATCGCAGCGCCAGCTGGAGTAAATGCAGTGCTTGTTGTTGCAGGTAAAAGCAAACGGAGAGCAGGTGGCTCCTGGAGAAGACATGCCAGGGCTTCAGCTGATATAATGAAACTGTTTGCTCGGTGATTGTCTTTTGCTACTTTGCAAAAGTAAACTATTCATATATGTACCTGTATGAGTGCAGTTAGACTCATCTGTCTTGTCTATACAATCAGCGATCCCATCACAGCGGTAAGAGTTGGGCCTACAGCGCCCTTCGTCACACTCAAAGGCATAGTCACCACAGTTAGTGTCAGGTGGGGGGACAGACTCATCTTTGATGCAGTCCCTCTGATTGGCCTGAAGCTTCATGCCATACGGGCAACCACATTTCCGGCTGAAGAAAGGAGTTGGGAAACAGAAGTGGCTGCAGAGCCCATTGGGCACTGTGTTACAGCGGCTGGTGAAGGCTGTAGAAGGATGAGAAAGAAGCAATCAGCAACTTAGACTGGCACGTTGACTATTCTGATTTTAAAATATACACAAATGTAGTTGTATTCAGCAGAAAAAAACGGTCAATAAATAGACGTTAAGACAAGAACATACTGCTGTGAAGATCAGCTGTGTAGGCCTTGACGTTCATAATGCCAGTGACTCCTTGTCGGATCATAATGTTTCCTCCTCCATCCCTTTTTCTCATCTCGAATATTCCATTAGTTCTTACATCAGACACATACAGGTAGTCTACAAAGCAGAAATATATACTTTTTTTTACTTAGTATTAAAGATTTATATTAGTAGAAACAGTATAAAAGTAGTTTCTAGGCAAACAGATTAATTTACTCATATAATTTGTTTGTGTGACCTAATGGCATAAAGGTTTCTGAATGTTAATACTTTATAATAAAAGCTAAGTTTTATACTTGTCACGGGTGTAGAAAATATGAACATAAACACTTGAAAAGCTGTGAATGTGTGTACAGTAATGCATGTGCTCAGTGAGATCACCTGAATAAACAGTCAAAGAGTAAGGTTGAGTAATCTGGCCAATGTTGGTAAATGTCTGCCTGTCGGTTCCTTCTACGCTAATATGACCAATTTGATCAAGGAGGGAATCCACCCAGTAGAGCCTGTCCATTCTGTTAAACATAAATTATTTATTTTCTTTTAATGTTTCAAAACAAAATCCTAGAATTGTGTACATACATATTTTGTGTCATTAGTGTACTTACACATAGTCTAGAGAAAGTCCATATGGCCATCCCAGTGTTGTGTTTACCAGAGGGATAGAGTTGCTACCATCAGTGAAGGCTTTCATTATGACAGCTGGACGATACCAGTCCGACCAGAACAAGTAGCTGTGAATCAACATTTATATGGGTAATTTAAACTAAAGTCACTCAAACAAACTAGTTAGTTACATAGATAGTGTATTTGCTATCCTCACCCAGCACTGGGATGCACTGCAATACCCTTTGGGTTCCTCAGTCCAGTAACAATGTCTCGTCTGGACTTGTCTGTTACTTTGAAGGCCACCACTGCTCTATAAGAGGATGTGGTCCAGAACAGAACCTTGGAGGTCCAGTCGTAAGCCATAGCATCAACAGTTCCCACTCTGTAGCCTGTCAGAATCTGCTGAACTGAAGGAGCAAAAGGAAAACATAAGGAGTGACCCACAAAATTGTTAAGTATAATTAACTCCAGTTTTTGAAGAGGAAATTTGTCAAACACAGTCCATTGTAGATGCACAAAAATTTTCACCAAATATATTTGGATCACGGCTGTAACATAACATGATGACCTTTTAATGTTTTCCAATGTACAGTACAGAAGATGTAATAAAAACTCACTAGTTCCATTAAGGTTTGACTTGTAAATGAGGCCAGTGGACCGGTCACTGTAAAACACAGCTCCTTCATTTCCATCAAATTCCACAGCAGAGCCAGAAAAGGAAGCTCCAAGTCCTGTTAGGGGAAGTGTGATGTCCTCTTGCAAGGATAAGTTCAGAGGGATTCCCCTCACTGCCAGAGAGGTGGCCAACAACAGGTAGTCCTTTACCTCTGTATGAAGAGAAAGGCTGCAGTCATCAATATATAATGCTACCCTTACCCTTTGTCTAAACAAGGCAAAAATACAATTATGATGATTGACATTCTAATCTAAATGTGCTAAAATACTGTACGTTGTAATGTAGTTATCTATCATTATGAAGATCAATCTACTTTTGGGTTAACATTCATACAGTACCACATTACTTCCTCATCCAGATTGCTAGCATTCGACTCACAAACTGCTTTATAAATAACAAACATAACCTAGAAAACATTCCCAATACATGAGAAACTCACTGAAGCAGGTTCGACGGTCAGGCTGAAGGTCGTAACCATAGCGACACTTACAGCGGAAGCCCAAACCATCATTGTCAGAGCGGTGACTTAACACACATATGTGCTGACAGCCACCATTGTTTCTCCCACAAGGGTTCATCACTGCAAAAGACAGATATGAACCTAGCAAGGCGCTCAAACAGAACTCAAGAAGGAAAACCTTCAAAAGTTATAAATTCTTGCCAAGTAGGCATCTGACTTCAGATTGACAGTGTGTGTTTGTGTACCTAAAGGCTGCAGGACAGGGTGCGAGACGACAACATGGCCTGGACGCTTGGCGGTACGATAAATGAGTGCTGGGTTGCTGCCGTTAAAACGATTGGTTCTGATGACACCCATCTTGGTCCAATCGGTAAAAAATGCGTGGTTTTCAAACACAGCTATCCCAAAAGGATGGGGAGACTGTGTTCCACCATTGAGTACAATTTTCCTGACAATCAAACCACATTTCAGACAATCAATGAAGTAGAACGCAACACAGATAGACTTTTATGTCTTTAGTTATCATGACGTGAGAATAATACCTGTCTAGACCACTGTAGGTGACAGTCTCCACCGTGTCAAAGTGGCTGTCAGACCAGTAGACCCGCCGGTTAACGATGTCGAGGGTGATTCCAGTTGGTGTCCCGAGCCTGCTTTTGACCAGCTCTACACGGTTCCTGCCATCCATGAAGGCACGTTCAAGCTTTGTCTGCTTTTGACTAACACCCATGTCTGTGAAAAACATGTAGCTGCAAAAGAAAACATAAACACTTTAAAGGGATCCTACGCAACAAACAAAAATGTATACTTCTGCAACAAATAAAAAAAGTCAACTCTGTTGGACACTAATGTGGTATTTTTGTAACAGTCATCCCATATACAGGTAGTCCTCGGTTTACAAACGAGTTCCGTTCCAACGGGCCGAATGTAACCTGATTTGAACGTAAACCGGAATTGATCGCACGTGGCAATTGTTAGTCTGGATTTACCCGTAAACCGCGAAAATACATGTAAATGTATGCTAACACTGCGTTGCACACCCATAGTTAGCTAACACATTACACCACACATTCATCTCTAAACACATATAAACACTATAAACACTATTTACAACACTGTGTACAACACCCAAGTGCGTGCGTAAAAACGTAATGACGCATTTAGACCGTAACCCGACTTCATTGTTTTCAACGGGGGGTCGAACGTAAGTCCGGATTTTCGTAAACCGGATACGCCGTAAACCGAGGACTACCTGTAATTAAAGCTAGTTTGGAACAGTCTATGTAAAAGAAATGTAGGTATCAAAGATTGTGAAGATTTAACCAAAGATGTGAACTCACCCCACTGTAGGATCCAGAGCAAGACCATGAGGAGTTTCTAGGTTTTCAGCCACCAGTGTCACTCGATTACTTCCATCAAAGTTACACATATCAATGCGTTCCACCATGGCTTCTAAGACATAGAGTTTAATGTTGACCCAGTCCACTGCAAGATTCTGGACATTGTTGACCGATATATTCAAAACCTCCTTAATGCCATCCCCATTATAGTCGGCTGAATAAACCTGGAATGAAAGGGTTTGGGATGGATGCACTTTAGAAATATTTATAAAGCACATCATTACAATGCATTTTGATTTTTTTAATTTACCCGGCATTTACGTTTAGCCTTTTTGTAAGCATCTAGACTTTTTGATGGAAGTAAAGAATAAAGTACGTCACTAATATTGATTAACAAGACTGACCTTTTTGGTGTATGTGTCGCTCCAGAAGACTATGTTACTACGGAAGTTGTAGGCCACCCCGACAGCATATCCTCTGCCTTGAGATGGCACCAGAGTTCGGACGAATCGTCCATGTATGTCAGCCATCATCACATCGCCTCCATTGGTAAAAATAAGCTGAGGCAATCCAGCTGAGACACAAAACATGGACTCTTTAATTGTATGAATTTTCAAACGCTAAACAGACTAAAGTGTTAGATAAAAGTCCAGTTGCACGAGCCAACTTGTACCTGACACATTGGCTTTGCAGATGTGGCCCTGCTCCAGAAAGTATCCGTCTGCACAGCTGCAATGATGCGTCCCAGGACGGTCCTCACACAGCTGGTCACAGATCCCCCAGATATCACAGTCATTATAGTCTGAGCAACAGAACCAAGCCATTTGTTATGATATGGGCAATGACGATTTAGAAAAATACATTTCTAACCTGAGAAACAGAAACTTAAGAGATTTCTTTAAAACGTTCCTTTGAGCAATAGGGACTTCCATTCAAACCCTGTTGCGAATTGCACCTGATACATTTTGGATTCAAGATTCATATGGTACTCACCTACACAGGAGCGGCTGTCGTTTGCTACTATAAAACCATCAGGGCAGTAACAAGCGCCGCCCTGAGGAGATGGGTGGCAGAGAAACTCGCAGCTCAAGGCAGAGCACCGCTCCAGGCCTGAGAAGGAAAAATCACATCATGTTCACTTTCAGAATCATTTACTGGCTTTTTTTTATGGATTTGTCGTCAGCATGCTGGAAAATTTGATCACAAGAACATCAACGTGACAAAAAATTATTGCTGCAATTTTCTGAAAATTACTCACTTAAAAGTTTAATCTTAAGCCAAGTATGTATAAAGATAAGAATTCAGAAGAGAAAAAAGGTTATAAATACATTCAGGCTTTGCAGCAGTAGTTTATGGGATCAGTGCAGCATGGTTTACACCCATGTACTTTGATTTACAATCAAATTAAAATGCTTAGAAATGCATGACGTTCTACAGTAGGTTCCCGTTTCTTTTGATGAAAATCATCACGAACAGCAGTGCTCCTGTTTGTTTTAACGTAAAGATGTTTTAATTTTCCTGAAAATAAAATGAGCATGCACGACGGACTTACTGCAGGTTTGCTGTGCAGTGGTGTTGGTCTCATCAGTACCGCCAGGACAGTCAGGTTTGCCATCACACACTTTTCCAACACCTACGCACGCCGTAGAGCCAGGACATCCCCACTCACCAGGGTAACAGTGTCGTGAGTTGCTATCTAAAAATCATATAAATAGAGTATTTATGCACATCAATAATAAACCTGATCAGCACAGTTTTATTATGCACCCATAGCCAAATAAAAAACTAGACTAACCCCAAACTATATAAAACACAAGGGTTCCATTTTGTTAGCATCTCTTTCAACATTTTTACAGGTTTTGGGTTTTCAATATACAATAAAGTGCTAATTTTTAAAGCTATCCCTCATTGTTTTTGCATTTTACCTCCAAGAATCAAGACTTTCTGTCTTTCAAACAATCTGTTTTTAGGCTGTTGTGGAGAAGTAAGTTTCAGTGACACATTTTATTAGATGAACATGACTGTTCACATTCTGATGCACATGGTAGTCCCAGTGATACAGGTTTAATCATGCCAGTGTTCCAGCCCCCTTCTCTTAATGTCTTAATGCAGACAAATTGGGTGGATTGGAATTATTTATTCTATGTGATTTTCTGCTTTACATTTCTTTTATAATAAATACACTTAAAAAGGTCAACATGCTGGGTTTTCTGGTATCCCTTATTATTTTTCTCAAATACTTTTTGGGACTTTGTTTCTTGAATAATATTTTAAAATGTATTTCCAGTTCAGTCATGACAATTTTCAAAGAAATGTTACTTTTCAATTTGTTAAACTACTTAAACTCTGTTTCATGAATTGCACTATTTGTTCCCATTTCTTTAAACGAGTCTGGGAATTTGACCAGAATGAACAGAATTTGAGACATAAAATAGGATATTAGCACCAATAAAGTGAGCTGTTAGCTGAAAACCTGGTACAAAGAGGATGGATAAACTGAAGGTGATGGGTTTTATCTTGTTTCCTAAAAACATGATTTTTGATGTTCATCTGCTGGAGGTCACGTTTCAGGCCAGACACTTCTTTTGTTTCGCTTGTCCAGCTTTCGCAGCGCACCCTGTACATTCTGCTGTCATGGTCAGGTACACGGACCAGAATGAATATTGTATTGTGAAAAACGTTCAAAGACCTTCAGAAATCTTGAAGAACAATTGATTAAGGGACATATTACAGATTAAACTCCTGCTTCGTGTGCCTGCCTGCAAATGGGGCAAAAACACAGAGATCATGACAACACTAAAAATATCTAATGATTTCTAACATTTATTGATATTTTTACAACTTAAGACAAATGAAAAGACCAGATTCTTGTAAAAAGGGGGGAAATTGTAAAAAACAAACAAACAAAAAAAAAAAACAACTATGAACTATGCAGACCTATGTGATTTTTTTTTTAAATGTGGAAAAAACAAGTATAGAAATAAAGCGAAAAGTTAAAGTGAGTACTGCAGTTGCCAAAGAAATGACAAAAAAAAAAAAAACTGCTAAAACTAGATTTTTGTTTGCTTGTTTGTATAACAACCAATAAAATTCAGTTTTTTTTTTGTTTTTTTTTTTTTTTTGTCAGTTTTGATCAAAGCATGAAAGAGCCGCTGCAGAGGGACCAAAGAGCAGCATGTGGCTCCAGAGCCGCAGATTGCAGACCCCTGGCCTAGCATTTATGAAGGAACGCACACCACCCGCCACCTTTCATGACTAGTTTTAAACTACGATTATCTTAGCTAGCTGTTTTTATTCCAACTCTTGTGAATGACGTGCAAGGTTTCATAAAATAAAGTGAGTTTTGGCGAGACGTGTTAGTGTTCAGAAGTTGTGTTGAGGATGAATCTCAGATACTATCATATAAAACTTTAACTTATCTTGTCTAAGTTACAATCATTTTGTGCTAGATAAGTTTGAGAGTTGTTGCCTTCACCATGAACCAAGTTAACTCCAACAGACAATGAATTGTGGATGAACATTAAATGATTGCTTTTCAAGGGTTTCATTAAAATCTGTCCAGTGGTTCACAAGCTATTTTGCTAACACAGATGATGCAAATAGTTAATAATAAAGTTTTAGACAACAAATCTTGTGTACCATGTAATGCTCAAAATTGGGGTGATGCTCGACTGCTAAAACACCAAATTTTAGTGGAATTTTGGCTAAAATGCTTGAGGAATAGCCAGTTTGTGATGTCTAAGGTCACTTAGCTGTAGCAGTCATCTTGAACTGTGCTGATTTCAACACTTAACCAGTTGAAGCCATTAACCCAATGAGGCATGCAGAGCATGAGTTGGGGATAACTCTCAGCTACACCTAAATGTAGCTTAATAACTGTAAAATAATCTACGTTAGAACAACACAATTACTTTTGAATTAAAGGCCATGCATGTTCATTTTCTCACCACATCCTTTCTCATCACTGTAGTCCCCGCAGTCGTTGAACTCGTCACACACCCAGTGCTGAGGAATACAACGCCCACTGGAACACGTGAACTCATTCCCATTGCAGCTTGGATACGCTGCAAGAAAAAGCAGCAAAACTCTCGGACACAGAATCAAAGCACCTCCTGGTGTTTATTGATGAACCTGAGAGCGTCTTTCATCCTTTACCACAGGCTTGTTCGTCACTGTCGTCCCCGCAGTCGTCCCAGTGGTCGCACACGAACGAGTTTGGGATACAGATGCCGTTTGTGCACTGAAACTGGTGGATTGGACAGTGCTGAGATGCTGCAAATGAAACAGTCATGTTCAGTTCATTTCAGAAGGAGGTCTGTAGATCCTACTCCTAGGTTATTGTAATAACTCATTGTTCCAGTGGCTGTCTGAAGGTCCTTTGAACTCAAAATCATGTTCACTAAAACACATTATTGTGTGAATGTTTATGAAGCATTCACACTACAGTATTGTGATCCATTTTTCTTCTATACGTTTTTTTGGCATCTTTCTCGTTCCACAACATTTGTGCTATTTCAACAAGTCATATATCAAAACATTCAGCTTGTTCAGCAGAGGGGTTCTATGACTTTTAATATTTAGCCTTTTCTGACATTTTTCTAATAGAAAATGTATTGAGCTCATTTTACATCCTTGAAATCTTTAGATCTGTTTACAACCTTTTACTGCTCCTTTCACATTTTGTTCTGCTTCTTTCAGCTTCCTTGTGCAATAAATAAATTAATTAATTAATTTAAAAAACTCTGCTACTTTCAGCTAATTTCAGCTGTTTTTTCCAGCTATTCTACGCTACTTTCTGCTTTATTCTATAAAGTACTAACTTCAAAATTTTTGTGCTTCATTGAACTTCTTTCAGCTAATTTTAGCTTGTTCTGCTCCTTTCAGCTTATTTTTGTAAGTTTTAACTATTTCTGCTATTTCAGCTACTATTTGGCTGTTTATGCTAATTTTAGCTTTTTCAGCTCGTTCCACATTTTTTGCACTCATTTAAACTTTTTCAGCCTAATTCAGCAACAATGTGCTCTCTCAAATTCCTTCTGATAATTTAAGCTTCTTTCTGTTTTTTAGCTACTATTCAGCTGCTTTTTGCAAAGTTCTGCTTTTTTTTTTTTAGATAATTTCCAGTTTTTATGCTTGTTTCAGCCTCTTTAAGCCTAGTTGGGCACAACTGTACTCTCTCTTCTTCCTTTTAGTAATTTAAGTTACTTTCTGCATTTTCAGTTACTTTTCAGTTATTTTTTCTCTAATTTTAAGCTTTTTTAAGCTAATTTACAAATTTTTACGCTCATTTTGGCTTATTTAAACCAAATTCAGCAAATCTGCATTCTTTATGCTTTCTTCTGCTAACTAAGGCTTGTTCTTCCATTTCAGCTACATTGAAACATGTTTTTTTTTACTGAATTTCAGCTGTTTTTCAGCTAGTTCTTCAGCAATAAGCACTTGCACTGCTTTTCCGCAGGAAATGCAATTTCGCTATGATCCTCTGAGAGCTGACTCAGCTGAAATTTTGGTCTCAACCACTTAAAGTTGTGATATTCTAACCTGGCAGAGTCATCCCCTAAATATGCAGTATTTGTTTTCTTTGAGCAAAATACCCAGAATTCCATTAGTCCTTATGTTTGATTACTATATGAAGGCTAGCCTAACAAAATTTAAAACTTTTGCTCCAACAAAAGCATGCTTCATTTTCTTGAAAGTGCAAAAATATGTTTAACAACCCAACAGTTAGTTCCACCTATAATCAAAAAATCAACCAATTTAATTTGTTAACGTCATTTATTTACACCTGCAAATTGTGGCATGAAATACAATATTAAAAAATACTACACGACATGTGTGCATAGCCAATCTGATCGCAGCAAAGCTCAGTTCACGTGTAATTATTTTGGCCCAAAGGATCTACGGCAGACATCCAGGAATCAGAAATCTTTGGCCTGACTGGCCAATCAGGGGGGAAAAGGAGACCTTTTCAAAAGTTGCTCATCTGAATGTTCCCTGGTAACATTTAGTCCAAAATAAAAAGCTAAACTTTGTCGTCATCTCAGCCCTGATCCAGCAGTTCAGTTCAGTTTGTGGTGACAGTTTTCATGTCACCAACAATATCTTTTTATTTCTGCTTTGTGGAAATAAAAACAATACAGTATTTTTTTCTAATCTCTTCACAGGCAAATGTTTTGTGCGCTTCATACTCACTGCAGTTAAATTCATCAGATCCATCCCTGCAGTCCTGCAGCCCGTTGCAGTGCTGAGAGTTGTTGTAACAGGCCCCATTAGCACATGTCTTCTCAGTGCATTGTGGGTAATCTGTATAAAGAACAAACTTACATTATTGGTAACAAAACACTCATTCTTTAATTAATCACTGGAGAATGTGTTCAGGGAGATTTTGGGCAGTAACCGTTTTTTTTTTTTTTTTTTTTTAAGAGAAAAGTCTTACTGCAGTTGTTCTCATCGGAGTTGTCCACACAGTCCCTCACGTGGTCACACCTGTATTTGACAGGGATACACTGGCCCTCTTGGCAGGTGAACTGGTTTGGACTGCAGGTGCGTCCACCTGAGACAAACCTGAGTTAGAAGTGTTTGTATTGTTGCTAATTAAGGCTAACAGTTTTAGCATTGTTGCTCTGACACAACAAAATCACTTTGAAGGTTTCATTTTTGTGTGAATGTTTATGAAGCGTTCACACTATTGTGATCCATTTTTCTTGCGTATGTTTTTTCAGCATCTTCCTCGTTCCACAATCTTTATGCTATTTCAGCAAATCATTTATCAAAACATTCAGCTCCTTTGAAAGAAGGGTGCTATGACTTTTGGTATTGGTGCAACTTTAGCTTTTTGAAATATTTAGTATTTTCTGACATTTTTGTTTTCTCATAGAAAATGGTTTGAGATTATTTTATTTCCTTCACATCTTTAGATCTGTTCACAAGCTTTTCTGCTCCTTACACATTTTGTTCTGCTTCGGCTTCTTTCAGCTTCCTTGAGTAATTCTTTTTCAAATTAAGCTAATTTCAGCTGTTTTTTTCCTGCTGTGTTGTGCTCCTTTCAGGATGTTTCTGCTAACTACAACATTTTTGTGCTTCTTCTAACTTCTTTCTGCTCCTTTCAGCTTATTTATGTGTTTTAGCTCTTTCTGCAAGTTTCAGCTATTATTTAGGTGTCATGCTAATTTGAGCATTATCAGCTAATTCCACATTGTTTACACTAATTTCACATTTTTTCAGTTTAATTCAGCAAAAGTTTGCTGTCTCCACTTCCTTCTTGTAATTTAAGCTGCCTTTTTAGCTACTTTTCGGCTGGGGTATGTTTATTTTTTGCAAATTTCAGCTTTTCTTTCTTTATTTCAGCCTGAGCAAACAGCATCTTTTTTCTGCTTTCTTATGCTAATTTAAGCTTGTTATACCTTTTCAGCTAGATTTGTATAAAAATTTAAGCTAATTTCAGATGTTTTCAGATACATTTAACAATTTCTTTGTAAATACTGCTACTTTCAGCCTAACTAACTTATTTTTGTTAAGCTCATTTCAATGTTTGTCAGCTAGTTTAAGCTTTCTCTGCAATTTCAGCTACTATTTAGCAGTTTTTATGCTAATTTGCCTTTTTTCAGCTAATTCCACTTTTTTAAGCTCATTTCTGCTTCTTTAAGTTTAATTGGGAAACATACTGTATATTCTTTCTGCTTTCTTCAGATAATTTAGGCTTGATCTTCCATTTCAGCTACATTTCAGCATGTATTTTTTAGCTAATTTCAGCGGTTCCTCTGCAATTTCTTCTGCTATAACACTGCATTTTCACAGGAAATACAATTTCTCTAGTTCATCTAGAGTTGATCTCAACGTCTTCTCATTCAAATGTCGCAAAATAATCCAACAGTCTTGATAGCATATAATTTAAACTGCAGCAGTAATTTTTTTTTGCAGTTATGATGGTTTTATTTTGATTTTGAAGATAAGAAAACTGAACATTGAGATGATGTGGCCACCTAGTGGTTTTAATTCTCATGAGGACATTTCTACATTGACTGATATAGGATAGAACATTTCTTTTTAGTACTCGTCTTTCAGAAAATAGTAACTTAAACTCTCTTCTTCAGTAAAAATGTGCAGTCTATACTCTGTACCACAGGTTCTTTGTTCGTCTGAGCCATCGACGCAGTCTTCCTCCCCATCGCAGACAAATCCTGATGAGATGCATTCACCGCTTGTCACACACTTGAACTCCTGGGAGGTGCAAACTGGAGGTGCTGCCACGAACACACAAAACAGGTCAGTTGCTAGTGGATCATGGTCTTTTACTTCATTTTACATTTCTCTGGAACTGGTCTCTTCATCAACACGGTTGTATGAAAACTTGAGCTATGTTGGGAAAGAAAACAAAAAAAAAAAATCCTTTGGTTCTGTTTGAACACTAAACTTTATCTTTGTTAAGGTTTTGATCTCTTATGTTAAATGAGTGGAATAGAATCGTTTGACGTGTGGTGAATTTGTAAACTCTAAAGCGATAAAGCGTGTTTTCCTTGGTGCTGTTGGCATTTTTCAGCAACACTCACGACAGTTCAGCTCATCTGAGTCGTCCGTGCAGTCTTTAGTTCCATCACACCTCCAGTCCTTGTTGATGCATTGTCCATTGGTGCACTGGAACTCATTACTGCCACAACTTCCTGCACAAAACACACATATTCATATATAATATATCCTTCCATTGGTGTCTTGACATTCTTCTGAGTAGCATTTATAAACTTTGAGCAGTTCAGTTTCTAAAAAACCGTCAAAAAAGACCCAATTATTACTTAAAGGTCGATGCCGTTACGTTTTGTGTCAGCATCATTAAAATTCCAAGGCAGCACAGTGCAATGCACAAAAAAAAAAAAGAAAAAAAAAAGTGTTTTATTAGAGCTTTTTATGATGTTTTATGGAAATGCTGGATGTCAAAGTCACATCAGTTCAAATAAAACATTTTTTATAGTTTATTTGACAAATGAATCACTGTTTTTACGGCTGCCACAGCTGCTTCCATGTGCACAATCTGATACATGAAGCATGTGATGGGGCCTTTAAAGAAGAGTTAATTCTTTACTCAAGCAAACACTTCGTCTTGTGATCTTGGAATGAGTTAAACTGTATTTTCCAATCAAATCGTATACAATCCTTATTTCAGTGCCAGTATGAATTTTAAATTACAGTGGTTGAAAAGTATTGAGCACAGAGTTGTGAAGTTTAGGAGAGAAGTGCAGAACAGGCAAAGATCAAACATTTTCTGGTAAAAATTATCAGTTTTATCAAAATTTCAACAAAAGAAACTGCAGTAACTTTATATATTTAATGCAACTGCAAATGATGTACCATTTCTATTGACTTTGTTTAACATTCACTTTAGGAAAAATACCATCATATATCTACTCCAAGTTAATTTCACTACATAACACACAGTCTCAGGACCAGTAGTTTGATGCACCCTTTGTGCGCACAGAGTCAGGAAAAATGAGTACTATGTCCCACTGTCTTCCCCTTCTTCATTCTTTTCAGAGCTTTCCGATCTTCACCCTCACTAATCTTTCCAACTTCCTGGTCCACAGCTTCAGTGACCTCTACTCTTTTTTTCCCCATCCGTTCTCTTCATTCATTAGCTCGTCAAAGTACTCCTTCCATCTTACATCACACTCTCCTCATTGTTAGAACATTACCATTCCTATCGTTCATAAGCTTAATCTGCTGCACATCCTTTCCAGCCTGATCCCTCAGTTTTGCCAATGTTCAAGTCCTTCTCGTCTCTCAGGGCTAGTAGCTGGCTGCAGTTTAAGGTACCCTTTGTGCCCGCAGAGTCAGGAAAAGTGAGTATGTCCTATTTCGGCTTATGGTCTTGGAATGATCTGCAGCTTAAGTTGAGGTTGGAGCTGTTTATTCCTTTATCTACTAGTTTTAAACAAAAACTGTCAGAGATCTTGCACCTGTAACATTTAAGTGTCTTAAATTGGGATTTTTTTAAAACTTGCATTGTATTTTAATTATTTAATTATGATTGAACTTACTTATTATATAAATGATTGTTTCTGTCCAGTGCCCTGAGACGACTTCTGTTGTGACTTGGTGCTATATAAATAAACCAAATTGAATTGGACTAAACATTTTATGTCTTATTACCAGATGTTTTTTTTTTGTTTTTTTGTTTTGTTTTTTGTAAATAATTTAAAATACTGTTAAGACTGTTGCTGTATTTGTAATGGCTTGCTTGCACCTTGCACATAGCCCAGGACATCCTTGTAAAAGAGACAAATAATCTCAATGGATCTCTTTCCCAGTAAAACAAAGGTTTGAATAAATTTCATCTGACTGTGCACACATTGTTTACATCGTATTAAAAAAAGTTTTCAAAGTAAATGTCAAACTGCTTATTTCATTGTTCTTGATTAGAAATGTAATGATAATACATAATGCACGATTAAGACAAGGATGCAAATATGCCACGTGAAAGCATCTCGCGGCTGTCGGTGACCTTCACTCACTCTGTGTTTTTGACCTGTTTGCTTGAAAATATACAAACTGTGAAAACAGAAGTGGACCCTACCTTGAGCAAGGTGAATTCCTTGAGACAGCAGAAGAGACAGAAGACAAAGACCTGTTAGGTCCATGCTTGAAACACCAGCGCTCCTTTAGTTCTCAGCTCAGAGCAGTGAACACTGTGCTGTCATGCTCAACGTGCTCCCTCTCAACCCAAATGAGCCTGTGGTAGAAAACTTTAGGATGCAGACCAGTAATGTGACAGTTACACTGATTTTTATGGCTGCTTTACGAGGATTGACTTTTACCTGTCAGCATGTCATCTACATCAGCAAAAAAGAATGACTTCTGTTTCTGAGCATGAATGGAGACAGGATGTGCACATTTAGAAGCTGAAATTAGAGCCTGTTAAAGCATTGAGGAATATTTTTTACAACCAATGTTCATATTTCTAAATGTTTTGTCCTGTTTAAATATTTTCATTCAAATGTGTTTCTTACTGTCCAATCCCCAAAATGATTATAAGCTGAAAGGAGCTGAAGGAAGCTAAAGGTTATACAAATAAAACCTGAAAAAAGCTGGAGCATGATCAATAGCTGATGTGGAGTAAACGGTTTTAAACAGGAAGTGAAGAAAGTTTCAGTCATTTTCAATGAGGAAAAACAAGCTCCAAAAGGCTAAATAATTTTAAAAAGTAAAAATTGCACGCTGAATGTCCTGAATGAGCTGAACGCTTTGATAAATGAACAGTTGAAATAGCACAAAAATTATGGAATGAGTTACATCCTGGAAAATATACAGAAGAAAATGAATCTCAAAAGTGTGAATACCCTGATGCATGATCAATAATCCAGGTAGAAAAATCTAAAAAAGCTAAGTCTGGTCCTCTGGACATTCAAAAAAC
>JARVLU010000489.1:15243454-15257222 GCA_031762415.1 Simpsonichthys santanae
TTCTGAATAAAATATTAGATGTTGGCACCTCCACATCATTGCATTCAGTTTTTATTCACAATTTGTTTAGTGTCCCATCTTTTTTTGGAATCCGGTTTGTAGTAAGCATGACATCATAATTATGATGCATTGTCACGCATAGTATGATACGCAACCCAAAGGAACACCCAGCAGGGTCTGGACCAGAACAGACCCAGCACACAGATTAGAAACTGATGGGTGTAGGGCTGTGGACCACAAGTAGCAGGAAGGAACCAGAAGAGAATGAAAAGCTGTGGTGTAAAAGCTTATCTAAATTATAGTGAAGGCGTCAATAATCGCTGCACCTTTTACCTCCATGACATCATGTGCTGTGAAGTTAAACTTCACTCTTTATAAGCAGCTCAGGTTCAAAATAAGTCATATTTACATTTTGCTCCTTTGTTTCAAGTGAGCTTCAGATTTATTTATTTTTTGTCATCGTGTTGGCAAGGAGTGTCAGCACAGGTGCAGAGTAAAAACTGCTCATCTGGACAAGTGTAAGTCCAAAGTCGCCTCCGCTCCTGCCCATCCTTAACCCCACCTGGCTGGCTTGTTCCTGGCAGCCGCATGATGACGGCAATTAAAATGAGAACACGATGTTTGTGTGGAGAGGAGGGCGGGAGACTGATAAGAGCTGGGCTAAAGCTGACAGGGTTGACCTTTGACCCTGAGCGTCTTTTGAAGAAAAAGAAACTCAGGTGACAGAGTGAGGTGTTTTATATGGTTTGATCAACTATGAGCTCATGCCTAAATTATAAAATGCCAACATTTCAGTTGATGGCTATGATATGATTGAACTATTTTCCAAGAATTATAACCCAGTCACACTTACTGTTTAGGAATAAGATCGTGGTAAAAGTAAAACTACAGTTGACAACATGCCAGTGACAGAAATGAAGCGTGAAAACAGTCAGTGACGGACAAAACATGGCTTCTCTGTTGCCACAATCTGTGCCGAGCGAACGGGTTTCCAAAAAGCCACCAGGCCCAGCACTTTTCCCTGAGTCCATATGAGACAGAACACGTGACTGTGTCGACAGTCTGAGTTTACCGTGCGTGTGTCAGAATCTGATGCATTAGTGTAGAAAACAGCTCCATCTCACGGAGATGCAAAGCCTCACACATTACAGCAGCATTTTATTTTGGGGAATGTTGAGAATACTGAGTTGGTTCTATTTAAATTTAAAGACCTAAAACTCTTGAAGAAAAACACGTTGCTCACTAACAACTAAAATCATTGTTTGATGAGAAAGGGCAGTTATACCTTGTGCTGTAAATTATACATACATGTGATATTGTGCTCAGATTGTGTTGAGGATGACCCAGCTACGTCCAAAGCGCATTTTAGCTCAGTACTGTATTTGTCAATTGGATGAAGTTGTAATGTGTTTTGTGTTGGCTAATGTTGATTAGCTGTGTAGTTTAAAGTGTGTTTTGAGGACAATGCTTGGCTACTAGCACACCAAATTTGAGCTCAACAGCAGTAAACTGGCTTTTGAGTTTTCTACGGTCTGCTGTGGTGGCCATCTTGAAATGGGTTGACTTTGATACATGCAATGATTATCATTTTTATTAAAATGTTGAATGACTTGAGTTATTTTGCTAACAATTGACTCAAACTTACGTAATAAAGGTTTTAGAATCAGAACGCTCATGATCAAAGGACATTTAGGCACATCTCATCTACCACACCAAAGCTTAGCTCAGGATTTATAGGACTTCCTCAGTACAGTTTTGTTTGCCAATGTTGCTTTGCTCTGGCGGCCATCTTGAATTGGGGTGGCTCCAAGCACTAATCCACTATAGATGTGCATCAGTTTTGTTTACTTTTTTCAGCTGCTTCCTTCTTCAGAGGTCGCCACAGTGAACCAAGTGTTTCTATGTCAGATGCGCTTCATGGCACAACCAGACCATCAAGCTACCACAGCCCTTTGTGTGGAGCAGAGCTGCCATGGGGCACCCAAGGGAGTAGAGTGGGGCAGGTGAGGGTGTTTCCCCCTTCCGAGCACAGGCCCACCTTCTCTGACCTGTGCCACCACTCTACAGATATACATCCAATTATACATTTTTTTTAATCTGAGAAATTTTGCTAACACGATCGACACATAGACACAAGCAAAACCTCTTGCATTCAGCTGCGAATAGAATCAGCTAAAATGTAAGTTTTACAAAGTTTAGCTCTTATTGAAAGACAAACACATTTTTTGTAACAAAAAACGTTTTATTGGCTTCTCTAATCCGTTCATCATCTCAATAACAGGTATAGTCTGGGAAATCATACCACAAGGGGTCTAGAACAAATAAAGGAATGGGGGGAGTTTCTGCTACAAAAATTTGGTACTGAGGTGACGAGAAAAAAAAAAAGCCGTACAATATGTTTTCATGCATACTGAAAAAAAAAAAGTTTTAGTGTTTTTGTACATTTTTTGTAAACAATATCCTTCTAGCGATATCAAAACACATTATGGCAAGTAACAAAAATAAGGGATATAACGAGAAGAATGAATGTTCTATGAGGCATCTAGAATTCAACACTGCTTGGCGTGGATGTTTTACAGAAAAGAAAATAATACATTTTGCATTCTGACGAGTCTTTTGCTCTATAATTGTAAACACAGGCAGTGTTAAATGATTATACAATATGTCGAACCTATACTACAAATATTTCCACTACATACATAAAACGCGTCCCTGCTTTTTTTACGCTTTAATGATATGAGGTATATTTAGGTCAATCTTTTTGTCTTTTTTCTCCTCCGTCTCACCCATTTTTTTCTTTCTCTCATTTAAAAGCATAGTGTGTTTGGAGTGAAGTGGCTGGTCAGTCAGTCTTTGTTCCATGTGATCTGAGCAGCTTCAAAGTCTCTTGGCTGTGGAGCTCACAGACATTGGGGGGAGGAAGGGGGAGGGAGAGGGTAACGGCTCACAGGAAATCAACTAAATTAAATATCAACCCTGGCTGCCGGACAGAATGGCTTTAGCCGAGGAAGACAAAGAAGGCCATTGTTTATTCTTGTGAGTGCAGGGCTGCATTTAGGATTTGAACTTTGTTTCTGAACTGTTACTGAAGCCGTTTCTTGTGATTCCTAAAACAGGAAGGGTTTCAAGAAAATCAAAATAAAAAAATAAATGCGAAGTCTGTGAAAATCCGCCTACAGGTATCTGCTACTGACAACGACTGATGCTATTGTAAAATAAATAAACGGGTCGGGATATGCATCCAACACACCCATAAGGGTTCCAGCATGTCAGCCCATTTCTCAAAACACTTAAATACAAAGAGGTACTCTCAAAATATTGTATAACAAAATTATGGCAAAATCATCTTTTTACATCACCCGAAAAACCGAAAGGAAAAAAATAAAATAAACACGTCCCACCCCTCCCACCCCTATGTTCTACCTTAAAAAAAAATTAATAATAAATGCCCATGATGCACATCGTCAAACCCATTATCTAACCCAGCCCACCCACCCTCCCATTCACAGTTTTCTCCTCTTAAAAATATTAATCATTAGCATAATATTCATCACATATGCAAATTGAATGGGTTATTGTTGTTTCCAATGAATTGTTTAAAAAAGTGCTTGTTTGATTCCATTGAGAGACACACACACAAAAAAAAAAAAAACAACAGCAAGAAGTGGAGTACAAAAAGTGGTGACTTGTTTAAAAAAGACAAGTTATTTCTGCAACAGCATAATGAAAAACTAAAATAAGATCACTGGCTGGCGTGCTGACACAGACAGCTGTAACAGCAATGCAGTTAATTCATGGGTGGTTTTGCCTGAGCTGCATTTTTTTTTTTTTTTCTTACAGCCACACCGGCGCACACAGGTAACCGTACGCTCCTACAAGTTTTAATCAACTGACCCCACAGTAATCAGGAATAATAAAACATCGCCACTCTTAAGATGCAGTGAGGGCACAGCGGGCTGAATTCTGCTACACTTTGTACTGAATCGTGAAGACGTGACTCTCAAAAAGAAGAAATGTGGACGTCTTCGTAACGAGACGACAGTACCTTAATCTCGACAAAGCTAAGTGCAGTAGAAACCAAACTTTATCGTGTACTGTAAATTTGTTCTAACAAGTAAAAAAAAAAGAGTGAAAAAATAAATCAAAATTCAAAGCTTCGCAGTCTCAAAGTACATCTGTAAAAACTGTGCTAATTGCATCTCATAATACAAAGTCTCATTACACAAATTTGCCTATTTTCCTGAGTTAATATGTTTTTTTTTTGTAACAGACAATATATACTTTTTTGCCATTTGAATTCTGGGCCATTCCCTGCCACAATGTTATTATTACTGAAATCATCAACATTATTCGTAATTACTTTACAATGGTATGATGATTGATAAAACCCAAGGGTTCAGAGAAAGAAGAAAAAAAAAAAAAAACAAGCATGTTCATAGCTACCCTCTAAATGTTTTTAAATTACATTTAAATCTACGGTACGTTCATATCAAAATCACTACTCTTAAAACAAAACATAGGCGACTACATGATAAAAATGAGAATATTTAAAAAAAATTGCATTTGAGGCCATAGTAGACCCTCCCTGGTCATTTCTGTATTAACATTTAATGGCAGTGTTCATAAAACAAAACTTTGCTACAGGAACAAAATTAGAGCAGGTGAAGGGGCCGTACGGACAGTAGCAAAACAGGCCCCTACAGGCTTCACCTTATCTGACCCTTATCTGAAACTTTGGCTTGTCAGGGTTTTTGATCCTGTACTCACTGGCTCACTGACATCAGCTAACAAGCTTCTATACCCTGAGAATTCTGACACTGGAGTCCGTATTCTGGGTTCGACCTCTGCTCCAGGGTCGCTGCCGTAGCTCAGAGGGGTCCGCCGTCCAGACTTGAACTGGGCGCCAAAAGCTTGGGCAAAGTTCTCGATCTGGTATGTGGTTTCTTTCGGGGGGTTCAGTGGGGACAGGTCTGGGTAGGTGGAGCCGTTGGTAGGTGCAGTGCTCCCTACAGCCTTAGACTGCTGTCCCTTGGAGCCCTCCGTGGCAGTAAGCTCCTGGGGGGGTAGGTTGAAGGTGCCCGGGGAGTGCTGTTTCTCCAACTGTTCGGTAAGCTCCTGAGATGGAGTCAGCTGCTGGTGGCTAGTAGATTCCAGGCTGAGGTGGTAGCCTGCCTGGGAGGGGGATCCAACAAGCATTCCATAGTGGGACTTGGAGGAGGAGGAAGAGGAAGAGGATGAGGGGGCAGCGATGGGAAGTGGAGAGGAAACAGTAGGTGGGTAACCACAATCTAGTGGAGAAGTGGTGTATGCGTGTTTATCAGAAAACAAGGGCCCTGTGGGACTGGAGCTGCTGGACAGGAGGGGGAAAGGCCCCGTTGGACCAAGGCTGGGGAAGGGTCCACTATGGCTGGTGCGCTCAAGAGCCTGGAGGAGGAACTTGGAGTACTCGCTCATCACAGCGGTCTTGTCACCACCGTTGGTGGAATCGTCCTCCAATTCTGGAGTAACCGGGGCTGCTGGTTGGAGGTCTACGTGGTGCGGGTGGTCTGACAGATCGAAAGTCACATCGTGGTGGTGTGTTCCCTCTGGTTTATGGCTATAATGGTCTAGCAGGCTTTGCAGTACCTCATCTGGAATACCTGACTTGTCATGCTTGAGCTCCAGTGGCGAGTCCAGCATAGCCAGCGTGGGCTCTGGACCTAGGGAACCCTGGATCACACTGCCGCCCTGGGCTGCCATGTGAAGTGAGCTGGCTCCATAGTCGTTATTAACTGCATGGAGGTAGCGCCGCTTTTTGACGAACTGCATTGCATCATCATAGTTGCTGGTGGTGGTGGGACCAGGCTTACTGCCCCCAGGTCCCTGGAGTAGACTCATGTTATCAAGTCCAGAGCCCTCCACATGATCCATGGCACCAGGCTTCTGGCCTAAAAGTTTTTGTCCATCAGCACCATCTTCCAGGGAGAGCAAACCCTTGTCAAGCCCTTTGCGTCCAGTTTTTTTAAACACCAATTTGGGAGCACGTCCTTGCATGACAGGATCAGAGTCTGAGGGATGCTCCATGCTGAAGTCCTGCAGGCCCAAGTTGTGGGCCATCACCCCAGAAGACGAGGTCACTGTTGCTGAGGCGTTCTTCTTTTTCCTGCGTTCACCACCTTCACCATTTTTGGACTTTGACCTCTTGCGTCCAGAGGTGGTAGAGTTTCCCTGAGTGAGTGAATAGCTGCCCTGGCCTAGCTCCGCTCCACTGAGCTCCAGCATGTTCGGATCTAGACCCTTTTTTATGGCTTCTCCACAAGTCCGTTTGTGCTTCAGTAACCGGTCAGTTCTTGAAAAAAACTAAAAAGGAAAAAAAGGGATAAAATACAGTGCAATGAATAACATGCCAAAAATAATTTAGTTTTTTCCTCCAAAACCCCAAAGCCCTACTAATTTACAACTACTCATATACTGATTACACATAAAGCTTTATACGTCAGGTTAAAATTTAAACCAGTAAGTATAAAAACTATCCAGTTGAGTGAAAATACAAAACAGAAAAAACAAACTGAGAAGTGCCTACTTGTTGGCAAGTATCACAGCGATACGGCTTCTCTCCACTGTGTGTCCTTTTGTGTCGCTCCATATGGTACTTCTGAATAAAACGCATGTTACACTGGTCGCAGCTGAAAGGCTTTTCCCCTGCAACGACAGAAACACCATCAGAAATCACATGGCTCAAACAAAGACTAAAATTTAAATATTTCAAATGTACTCATAAAAACAGCTCAAACTCACCGCTGTGGATTTTCTCATGTCGCTGCAGCAGGTACTTCTGAATGAAGCTCATGTTACACTGACTGCAACGAAAAGGCCTCTCCCCTGTAGACACAATTCACATGCCATGTTAAAAAGACTAATGATGCTGAAGAAGCTTGCAGATTTTGTCAGAGGTTTGCAGTTTTTTTTTTTAAGTCAAAAACATACTCTTCTACATTTCTCAAAAAATATTTTGGAAAAATAAACTAAAATGTCAGCTACTGTCCACAGATCAACTTACGTACTATTTAAAAGCCTAAAGAACTAGCTCAAAACTACTTTTAAGAAAACTGCAAGACGGCTAGGCTCCATAAATGTAATTACTAAGAAATTAGATCCAAGACTTTTCCGCTGTACTGTATAAAACAAAAAATATTTAGTCAATTCTCGTTTAAAATCTTTGAGTTCACCCCCACCACCCCCACGAAAAATAGGGAGGAATTCTCAGCAAAGACAATGACTAAGATGCCGAGAAAGACGTGAGTAACAGTTGAGTCATCACTACATTTAATGATTGTTTGGTTTTTAAATAGGGTCCCAACATACCAAACACTCACTGCAGGGAAGAGATCATGCTTTTAAACAGTACAAATGCAGAATTAAATTGTGAATAATGGAGCGTTTATTCAGATGCTTTGAACAACTCATCACAGAGAAACAGACTCAGCTTTTACTGATCTGCTGCTTTTTAACACTTACTGTCTGTAGCTCACATCTTGTTTTACAACATTCATGTGTATTAATTCTAGGGCTAAAGCCGTGAAAATGTCTCACCTGTGTGTATGAGCACATGTCTACGCAAGTGGTAGGAGCTACGAAAGGCAGCGTTACAGTGCTCGCAGATATGTGGTTTAGAGTTTGGGGACAGGCAAGCTCCGTCTCCTTCCAACATCATAACCTAGGAGAAATGTACAAAGTACATTTATGTTAACCTAAAACAAGAACTGTCCATTTAGATGTAAAGACAAGTTTTCAGTTGACGACATCTTTAAAATAAGTGATTAACCTTTGCAGCATCATTGCGTTTCCTTCGAGTTTTGCCTCCTTGCCCATCCCCATTGCTCCTCCGCCCTCTTCTGCCTGAGGACTCTTTTGGCTCTTTACCTGGTCTCCCAGGCATCTGAGTGTAAACAGAAATAAATGTACCTCAGTTAAGAGAAAGGCTACAAATATTACGTTCAGAGTAAACAATGTGTTTAAATATCTGTTACAACTTCTGCCTACAGAGGAGGAAAAGAAAAAAAAAAAAAAACATCAACCTAGGCTAAAATGTACAGTTTTACATATTTAGGATCATAAACCCCCCTCCCCCCCCCATCTCACCGGGTCTCCCAGGGAACGAATATTGTTGAGACTGAGGTCATGCAGGAGCATGTTCTGGTGATTTTGGTGCTGGTTGCCGAAAGACATATCTGCCATGTCGGTACCACTTTTCCCTGAGACCCCTCCAGCACAGTTCAACCCTACTCCACCCCCGCCGTAGAGGGGCATCCTGTAATCCAGTTCACTCAGCCGCTCTTGTTTAATGCCCATGCTGTGTAGGAACCCCCCTGAGTTTGCAGCGCCCTGGTGTTCCGGAGGTGAGTCGCGCTCTTTCTTCAGGATCATCTCCTGGGGAAGTTCACCCATAACAGACTGGGAGGCCAGTCGTGTGAAGCTGGTGACTGGAGGTAAGTGGCTGAACATAAGCATGCCTGGTGCAAAATTGGGGTCCATGCCTCCATTGCGCAAAAACTCATTGCCTAACTTGTCTTGGATAATACTCATGGTGGTGGTTTACTTTATGCAGGGGGAGAAGGAGGGCGATTAATCTAATGAGGAATGCAGGAGATCATTCTGAAAGAGAGGACAAATAAAAAGGCATGTTTATCTCTTCAAAAAATAAAAAAAAAGCCACAATTAGGGAAATCTCCCTTAGCACCATCACACTATCACAAGGCAAGAATGTCATCAGTGTAAATTTGATTATTTTCTTAAATCAATGTATTTGAATACGTTTTGAGAGACGAAAACTAACGTACAATGTCTAAAAGCTGGGGGTGATGTCTTACAGCTTCCATGCAAACAGATTTTGTTTAGTATTATGAACAAACAAAACAAAAAAATTACAAACAATTAAAACAGGCTTGGTGTAAATTTAGAAAATAATAATAATAATAATCACACTGAATTCACTCAAATCTGGGCTGGCTTCTGTATAAGGCACAGACTTTTATGTCACTGCACACACACAAACAGATTATTGAACACCACCCTTTTAAAATAAACAAATTACAATGAGAAATACAGTGGGGTAATGAAATAATCATTACTTGAAAACTGATTCATTACAAGCTTTAATCTCATATCACGATCAGATAAACAAACACAAAAAAAGGCCTTAATCACCACTGTGGAGTCAAGCCACACTTTCAAACATCAACATGTGCTTTGTGTGTATCCAATTCAACTGAATTCAGTTTATATAGCGCTGTCACAACAGAAGTCCTCTCATGTCTCTATATATGTAAAAAGTTAATAAAATCAATTATCCACAATAACAGATTCAAGAAACGACGTAAAACATTGATGTTATTAAAGTAAATGTCGAATTTCAAAGTACACATTAGAGATGAACACCAGTCATTTACATTATGTGGGTGTAAGATGCAATAATTTATGCAAAATGTGACTCTTTCCTATAAATTCTTAAGGAAACGAATAAAAAAAAGTGGCACACGAAATGTTTAATCCAAATGTTCCGCATTTAGCACCACATATGACTTGGCCTGTAGCCAAAACAAGAGCTGCAGTGACTTCATAGCATTTCGACATCCCTATTGTTTTTACTTTGGATGCAAGCTGGGTCACGCCAAAATGCCACTTTCCCAATAATAAACCTGCAATGAACGCAAAAAGCCAATGTCTGCATCGCTGGTGAATTATTCGGCTCAGCTCACTTGTTCGAAACAAAACGGAATTTAGGTCAAATCCGGTGAGTCATTTAGGAAATTTTAAGCAGGAGCCGTCTTTAAGTGGGACGTGTAGCTAAGCACGCAGTGACTGGAAGAGGAGACGAAGCGAGAATTTATTGTTTAGTCTAGACCTGCTGACCATTTGGCTCCGCGACATCGTATTCAACAAAAAGCGGATGAGCTTTTGTGATGCATAATAGTTAGCCAGCTAGTTAGCATCGTTAGCTAGCCACAACGAGACACAATCAAAGCATCTTTGCGACCTCAATCAAAACAATCGGTTGAGACTCCCCCTTTAAAAACGTGATTCTATCCTTCAAAAAACGCTACATCCACACGAAAAGTTAAACCAACACAGATAGCCCTTACTGTAGTAAAACGCCTCTAATTGAAATGGTTAACAACGTAATGGTTTAGCGTGTTACACGCAGATGCTATAGTTAGCTAACGCTAAAATAGGACTCGTGATTTAACGCGATTAGGGCAACTATTTAGAAAATATAACTGAAAGCCTTTCAAAAACTGATTCACAGTGAGTTCAACGGGAGTATAATTTAAAAAAAAGCTTGATTAGAACAGATTAAGCAACGCGTTTACTTTGAAGTTAGGTCTGCGGCACGTATCGCTCATACTCCAATTCCCCAGCTTTGATGACGCCAGTGAAATCAAATCTGTCTGGATGCGAGCAGCGCTGGCGCTCTATTTATTGATGGCTAACTTTGGCTATAATTACCACCAGATAATGCTTACCAGCAACCAAGCGGCTGGTGAAATATCTATCAAACAATTAGGCTCGGCGTAAACTTAAACGCACTGACCGAGCGCACTAAAACGCAACGCTAGCGCGAGGCAGCTGTGTTTATAACAATTAAGCTGCCACGAGCTAGCTAGTTAGCCGTTAGCTGCCCCGTGTGAAAACCCGCATTAGGGCCCAGGCAACAGAAACAATGATGCTGGCTCTCCGTCTGCACAGTCGGGACAATCGTTGGCGTAAACCTCGACAAAGACCGACGGCTCGGTTCGAGTAAAGCGGGGTTTACTTCTCCACTCACCTACGCATGACCGCAGTTGGCTTTAAACGCGTTTATATCGTCTCCGTCTTCACCGCTCGGGGGATTTATTGCCAAAACATTGTTCTCCGGCGGTCGCTGCTTTCTTCCATGTTGCCCTGGCGCGGGGGATTCTGGGTGCTGCAGCGGACGGGTCGTGAGAGGAGACAGGCGAAGAGCTGCGGAGTGGAAGATTACTGTGCTGCTGTGCAAAAATTGACTGGAAAATGTCAAATTAATTTACATGAGATTGTTTTTATACTGTGGTATAAAATATATATTTTGGCACAAAGCTGTTTTCTCCTGCTTTTCATATAAGCAGTCTTAATCTGACATAAATAAGCACTTAATCATTAATGGTGGATTGATGCAATTAATTTGTGTTATCCAGGCAAAAAGAAAAATATTCACTTTATTTACCTCATGTTTAGAGCTGGCATAGCAATGATCAACGTCAGCTCTTAATATTCAACATAATATATTGGAAGAAAATTTAATTTTGGGGGCTAAATTCTAATGATGTACACAACTAAAAAAAACAACAGAACATTTTCCACAAGCATTTTATTCCAGAAGACAAATATGAACATAAATTGACATTTAAAGCAAAATGTTTTGGGAAAACAAACACATGCCTTTGCATATAAATATGAATTTACAGCAAATGTATTTGTTTTATCACTAGTTTTTCACTGATAGTAAGAAAAAAGGTTTAATTTGATGTAATTTTTAATGAGTAGAAAGCAAGAATGTGTAAATGCAGTATCACATTTTATAAAATATTCTCTACCAATAAGTTATAATTCTTGTTGATGTGTGTTGACAATGAGTCAGAATGATTTAGGAACAAAAACACTGAACTAAAGATTTTATTTTAGTACAATTATTATTATTTTTAAATTTAAATTTATTAAATTTAAATTTTCACTTGAACACGACGTGAAATGCAAAGCGTTGTTTGAATATTGATTAGAATATAAATTATCAAGAGGATGTGTGTCTCACAGAGCAAGACAAAACAATTTATAAGAGATTGCACATATCAGATGATGTCATTCCCTGTAATCTGTCCCTGTGTGGCCACAGATCAGTTTAAATCCTGTTACCTCACTGGTGAAAAGTAAAACAAATTTACTCAGGTGCTGCTCTTGGGGACTATTTATTTTCAATTTTAGACATAATTACATTATTATTATGACCACCAATTTTGTTTCATGGTAAAGTTAACATAAAAATGATGTTCTTTTTCCTCTTTAAGCTAACATCTAGTCATATTTATAATATAAATCTGTATTAAAATGGCTCTGCAAGAAACAGCAATAATGGTAACACACACTGACACTTTGATGCTCCATATTACTAATAATGTAACTTGTATTACCCAAGTACGTTCCTGGTATGGGTGCATACTGCATACCTAGTACTTAACAGGTACATACAGTATGGTAGCTATGCATCTGGTACTCACTTGTTGGTATGCACCATTGCCATCATGTACTTATTGATACATAAGTACTTATTGAGCAGTAGATAGTATATACCAGACACAAACCTGGTAAAGGTGCATACAAAGCACTTACCAGGTACTTAATGGATAGGTGCACAGATGATACGTACCAAGTACCTACAAAATAATAGGCACCATTATTTTGGTATGTACCTAGGGAGTGGTGGCGCAGAGATTAGAGAAGGTGGGCCTGTGATCGGAAGATCGCTGGTTCAACTCCCGGTACCGGTATCAAAAATGTAGGTGGGATAGTGAAGCACAAACACCTGCCCCCACCCTCATTTGCCCCACTCTGGACCCTTGAGCAAGGCCCTTAACCCCCACCATCTGCTCCTCTAGGCATCCTAGATTGCAGCTCTCTGCTCCACACAGAGCGCTGTGGTAGTTCGGTGAGCTGTGGTTACATCAGGAAGGGCATCCGGTGTAAAAATAATTGGCAAGTTTTCATGTGATTTAGTTCGGTGTGGTGACCCCTGATGCAGGGAGCAACTGAAAGAAGAAGAAAAAGAAAGAAAAAAATTTTTTGGTATGTACCAGGCATGTAAGTATGTAGCCATTAAATACCAGGTACATACCAAAGTACTGGGATGTTCATATGAGGTACTTACCTGATATGTAAGTAGTAAGGGTGCATACCAAGTGCTCACCAGGTACATAATGAGTAGGTACACACCTGGTGCACATCAGGTAATTATCCAGTGGAAGATACTGTACCATAGTTCACATTAGGCACTTACCTGGTACATAACTGGTACTTACTGGGTAGATACTTGGTTTTTATCAGGTATGTACCAGATATGTACTTGGTGGGATGACCAAGTACTCAGCAGATACATATACAGTACATACTTACCGGTAAATTAACCTGGCACATTTTTGCGTGCTAACCTGGTATGTACTGTGTGCATAATGGTGGGAACCTGGTAGGAAGGGTATTGAGTAAATGGTAAATAGACTGTACTTACATAGTGCATTTTAAAGTCAATGTCAAAGTTTCTTTGTCATTTGCACCACATGTCCCGCATGTGGTGCAAATGATCGTTCCCAGTTACATCCAACAAAAGTAACTTGTAAAGAAAAACAGTAGTAAGATTTAAGATTTGTACTAAGAAACATGCAAAACTAAGAATACACTAAGCCCTAATAGTACAAAAACACGCCAAACAACAGTAGCATGAACATGAGTGTGAGCAGATGAGGACTAACAAACACAGCAGCATGAAATAAATCAGCAACATAATCAGCAGCACACGTTAACAATCAAGTTACAGTGATTTTATTTTCACAGTGAATATCTTGGAGATTCATGAGCCTATTGCTTCAGGGTAGAAGCTGTTCCTCAGTCTAGTGGTTCTACACTTAATGCTCCTCAACCTCCTGCCTGGGGAGTGGGGCAAAAAGTGTGTGTGCTGGGTGAGTGGGGTCCTTCATGATGCAGGTGGCTCTCTTCCTGCATCTGG
>JARVLU010000489.1:15274401-15285826 GCA_031762415.1 Simpsonichthys santanae
TAAATCACTTCTTGGTCTGCTGCCTTCATACATCTCCTCCTACATGTCTCTGCATGAGTGCAGCTACAGCGTGCACTGTCAGGACATTATTACATGCAGTGTTCCCTCAGTGAAGACTGACCTAGGCAAAAGGGTCTTCTCCTACTCCGCTCCTGTTTCCTGGAATATCTTGCAAAAAGATCTAACGCTCTCGACCTTGACCTCTCTAAGTGACTTCAAACATCTGTTAAGTTCCTGGGAAAAACCAGTGCAGACATGTTCCTGTTTTTACATCGCCTTACAACCTAGCTGTTTTTGTTTCATTTTTTTAATACCATTTTCTTTCATTTATTCTTCTCAATTTGTATGCTTTTATGATTTTCTACTGTTGTCAACACTATTAAAATCAGGTCTCTCTTGTAAACGAGTCCCCGAGGTTCAATGGGACTAACCTGTATAAATAAAGTTGAATGAATCAGTTTCTCACATGGATGTGTTCTACAGAGGTCTACAGAGTTCATGGTGAACTCAATGACTGCAAGGAGCCCAGACCATTACCCCTCCACCACTGTGCTTACAGTAGGGATGAGCTGATATATTGTGTTTGCTGCTGTGCACTGTGATCAGTCTTCAAGTAATAATTCTCATCAACCTGCTAATTTTTCCATTAACCTCTCCAAATTAGTTGTGTGTTTGCAGACGATTGATTCTGTGGTTTATGCTTAAACCAATTTGAACATTAAGCTGGGTTTTTGTTTACAGAGCTGTAAAGAACAGAGCTGAATGGATGAAAGGACCATATTTCGCAATAAATGAATCAACTTGTTGGTGTTTTATCTGTTAAATAAAACAATTATCCTGCTTTTAAAGCTTTTGAAGGCCAGAGGGCAAAGAAGTTCAACATGTGAATTGTTCTAGCCTGAACGTTTTTAGAAGTCTTGACTTTCAGGTCGATCTCTAAAATGGATCTGGAATGTCATTCAGTCTACATTCCTACCCTCACCTATGGTCATGAGCTCGGGATAGTGACCAAAAGAATGAGATTGTGGATACAGGCGGTTGAAATGAGTTTCCTCCGCAGGGCAGCTGGACGCTCCCTTAAAGATAAGGTTCAGTTATCAGGGAGAGACTCTGAGCAGAACCGCTGCGCCTCCACATTGAGGAACCAGTTGAGGTGGTTACATCTTACATCTCATAAGGATGCTCCCTGGGCGCCTCTTTAGGGAGGTGCTTTGGGCATGTCCGGCTGGGAGGAGACGCTGGGGAAGACCCAGGACACGCCGGAGAGACAATGTCTCTCGGTATGCCTTGGGGTCCTCCCAGAAATGCTGGAAGAGGTGGCTGTGGAGAGAGATGTCTGGGTCTCCCTGCTCAAGTTGCTGCCCCCACGACCATACTTCGGAACAAGTGGAAGATGCCGGATGGATGGATGGATGGCTGGATGGATGTATGGGTCAAATGTTTGCATGTTCACTCTGCTTCTATTGGGTTTCTTTGCAATATAGAGACTAAATAACTGAAAATGACGCTAAAACGTTTTAGACATGATGAGGAACCATTGATTAGTGTGACTTTTTCATGCAGCTCCAACTTTATAACCATGTTTTTATTAACCACCTAATGGTAAACGGAAAAAAAAAAAAAAAAAAACCAACAGCTGGCCTTATTCGTTGAAATTCCTAATCTGACTTCAGCAGACGTGTAACATAGGCTCTCTGTCTATGCATTATGGAAACACTGATGCAGCATGATGGGTGACACTGCCCCCACACCACAAAGGCGAGCCAGAGATCAGTGGGCGCAGACGTCTTCCTGTGAAATGTCACATCCTTCTGTCCTCAACATCACTGTGAATACAAATGACAGCCCGTTGGCCATCTGTGGACCGAGTGGCCAGGAAGGTGACTCAAGTTGACATCAGGCAAAAGAATAAAGTAATTGAATTTAAATATAACTCAATACTTCCCATTAGTGGAGTCAGTTTGGCCGTTATTGGCTTTTTAATCCCTTTATCACGTATTTCCTTTAAATTTAAAGGATATTTCATTCACCTTCTGGGTGAAGCACATTTTCCTTTGTGTATGTTAACCTCAAAAAACTGAAGGGCTTGCAGTTGACAATGATGACTAATCTTCTTGTCTCAGACTTCTTTGAGGCCTTAGCTCAGTCCAGTGCTCTCAGCTAACACCAAAATGACTTATTTACTTAATGGATCTTCCTTGGAATGCAATGATCTTGTCTTGAAATGTCATTGTTGACATAGTCCTTTTTTCTGTTTATTCATTTAGTTCCTTGAGTTTATATCACTCTTATTGCTTTCGTGGTTCATTTTTTCTGTCTTTAGGGTTCTGTTACTTGTGTTTCCCCGTCAGTTTAGATCATTGCGTTTTTCTACTTCGTGTTTATTTAGTATTCTTGTGTAGGTCTGTTTTCCTGTCCTCCTTGTGCATTTGCCCATTTACCCTTTGTCAGTTTCCTCTGTGTTTTTCCAATTAATCTACCACCCTCACCTGTCCCTAATCAGCAATCATCCCAGGCTGTTTCTATTTCCCACTTACCTCCCATCTATTTATTCAGTCTCTGTACCACTATTCACCAGTTCAAGATTATTTGGCCTCTATGCCACACTGTTTGTGTTTCATGTCTTCTTTCCACCCCCACTTTGATTTTTTTTGTATTAATTAGGTTTTTCTGCTACATCAGCCTTTTTTTTTAAATAAAGGTTTTTTTTTTTGTTTTTTTTTTAGTTTAACCTTGGAGCTCTCTGCATCAGTCTGTGTTTGGGTCCAATCCTTCACAAACCCTATAATTGTGAGTTTCAGAGCAGTTTTGTGGGAAATTTAGGAGAACATTGATTAGGTGGCACAGTGCATCAGTTGGTAGAGCTGTTGCCTCGCAGCTAGAAGGTCGCTGGTTCAAATCCTGGCCGGGGACCTTCCTTGGTGGAGTTTGGATATTCTCTCTGTGCATGCCTGGGTTTTCTCCAGTTTCCTCTGACCAAAAACATGCATGTTAGGCTGATTGGTAACTGAATTGTCCCTAGGTGTGAGAGTGTGAATACCGTAGTCGTTTGTCCTGTTTATCTCTATGTGTCCCTATGATGGACTTGCAACCTGTCCAGGCGTACCCTACCTCTTGCACAGTGATAGCTGGAAAAAGGCACCAGTGACCCCCGTGACCTAAAATGGAAGAAGCAGGTAAAATATGGATGAATGGATTTTGACATGGGATTTCAGTTACAGTATTTGCAAGCACAAGTAACAATGCAGCTTGTTGCACAACTTTGGATACTTCTGGCAGCAATATAACATTTCTACTAGAATTACCATGTAAGGGAAACATGACAGAGATGTAAAGTTTTATTTATTTATTATTATTTTTTTTTTTTATGCAGCGTTACTAAGACGCTCTGAAATCTTTGAGACTGGTGTTTTAATGCAGCACACATTCACTTTGGCCTTGGGCTTGAGCCAGTTGTTGGCTCGTCATTGAGGTCAGAAGTAAACTTTTTCTCCAAATTGAAGGTGTGTAAAGAGCAAACAGATAAGATGTGAATTATTTACAGCCGTTCTTTTAAGCAAACCATTATTATATTTAAGTGGCACCACTGTACAGCATTAGCACTACAAGTAAAACTCAAAGATATGGAAATGTATCTTTCCTCTTTACTATCATCCTGTCCTTCAATAGGTTGGGATGCTTGGAGCAAACTTTAACAGCTGTAATGTCTTTAAGTTTACAGGCATCACTCCATCTGTTATTGGACAATGAAATAACTCCCTTTATGCATCATCTGCCTCATATTACAGAAGGAAATTACATTTTATTGCAATTTCATGCAACCTTTAACACATTTTATTATGCGCGAATCAGCCCATTAAAAAAAATGCAGTAGGCAGGAGCTTTGGATAAAATCTCTCCAAGTGGTGTTATCTTCCTGACATAATTAGTTTGTCTGACAAAATGGCTTTGTAGACTGAAAACCTGTCACCCACGGTGTTAGAAAAAAAAAAAGCATTTGAATTTTAGAGCTCATTCAGTGTCTTATCCATCTTGTTAGGCATGTATATTTTGACAATTTATAGGAACTACTCTAATTTCCTTTTTTAGCAAGAGGAGCAAAATAGATCAAGGTATCAAAGTTCTTTATTGTCATTTGCATCTCATGTGGCACATGAGGTGGAATGAAATTGTGTACACAGGATCCCAGTTACATCCAACAATAGAAACATATAAATTACAATACACCAACAACAGCCCGGACAAGAGTCTGTGTGAGTAGATGAGTACAAATGAGTACAGCAGCACGAAATAATCAGCAGCATGAGATAGTCAGCAGCACATATCAACAGTCTAAGTGGCATAACAGCAATTTATTTATTTTTTTCACAGTGATAATCCTGGTTAGGGATTAATGAGTATAAGCTGTTCCTCAGTCTAGTGGTTCTACTTAATGTTTCTGTTCAGTGCCGCGAGACGAATTCTGTTGTGACTTGGTGCGATATAGATAAACTGCAATGAATTGAATTAATGCTCTGAGGGCAAAAAGTGTGTGCTGGGTGAGTGGGGTCCTTCATGATGCAGGTGGCTCTCTTCCTGCATCTGGAGGTGTAGATGTCTGTGACGGTGGGCAGGCTGACTCGGTCTTCTGTGCTCCAGCAGTTAGGTTAGATTAGTGTCACGATGTTGACTGTATGATAAACATAAAGTTAGATGGGACTGGAAATGTCTCAGAGTGTTTGAAATCTGGACGTAACCTCAAAGCAGACTTTTTCAAAGTTCAATTATATTCAGATTAATTAACAATAATATATTTCCTAAAACCTCTGTGCAAAATAATGACTAAAATATAGTTAGTACTTCGTTTGGTAAGATAAATGTACCTCCCTAATGTTCTGATTACTTGTGCTTCCAGTCCCGGCAGACCCCAGAGGGAGAGTTCCTGCCCCTGGACCAGTGTGAGCTGGACGTAGGTTTTGGCACGGGGGCGGACCAGCTTTTCTTGGTGTCACCTCTCACCATCTGCCATGAGATCAACACCAACAGTCCGTTCTTTGATCTGTCACAGCGCTCACTCATGAACGAGCAGTTTGAGATTGTTGTCATTCTAGAGGGCATCGTGGAAACCACAGGTGGGAGCAAATTCTTAGTTTCTAATTTCTCATCTCATCATTTGTTTCAGCAACATTTATCTATTGAACATCACATTTCATGGTTTTAATTATTCAATAGTGCAAGCTTTCATCCATAATGTCTGCAGTTTTTATATATTTTTGCATGCCTCTTTTCCCTAGAGCACTTCACCATTCCTCATTTACGTTATTTATAACTTTATTTATCATTTTCTTGTTTTAAACACTGTTTCACTTGGTGGCTTTCCTCATTATAGGTATGACATGCCAGGCGAGGACATCTTACACCGAGGATGAAGTACTGTGGGGCCATCGCTTCCTCCCTGTCATGTCACTAGAAGAGGGCTTCTTCAGAGTAGATTACTCCCAATTCCACAACACCTTTGAGGTCCCCACGCCTCCGTACAGTGTTAAAGAGCAGGAGGAGAAGAACTCATTGACGTCACCCAATCCTCTGCCTGTTGCACCATCTCTTCCCTCTCCTCTGCTGGGTAACAGTGTCCGGGGAGGCCGCAGGGAAAGGCTTCTGTCAGCAGACCATGCAGAACACGTGCATTTGGAGGAACAAGCTTACAGGCTGCCTAATAAACTCCAAAGAATGAGCTCCACTAAGGAGGAGCACCTGTGGAGGGCGCTAAAGACGGGGTCTGCCATACCGGGGGGTAAAGCCTCCAGCACAGGAGACCTGTCTCTTAGTATTCAGAGGTTTAGGTCCAGCTCCATCCCCGTGGTCAGGCAAGGACATCTGGAGGAGCAGGTCCAACTGTTGTCCTTGGATGGAGATGCTGAGGATCTTGAACTGGAGAAACACAGACTTCCAGCAGTGAGCACCGTCTCCACTCCAATTCCAGTGGCAGTCCAAGTTCCCCTGGTAGGGAGTCGACCTGAAGACAACCTGCCCCCCAAACTGCGTAAAATGAACGCAGATCGCTGACTTCTACCTGTAAGATGAAAAGCTCTTAGGCTTGATGGGCATTGAATCTAAGACTACTGTGATATACATTTTATATATATATTTTCAGCAAGTTTTGTTTAATATGCTACATTAAAATAAAATGTCTCCACTTAGTAGTGGAGTGCTGCAAATAGGACAACACTAATAAGCCATCCATCCGTGCAAACTGTGAGTCAGTTCTGAAAGATCACCATCTGTGCCCCCCCCCCCCCCAGCCCCCCTCCAATTCTTAACACTTTCCTCCATGTGCTTGTTTTTTTTAAATTAATTAACACGTCAATCTTATCTTCACATACTGTACTTTTTCTGCAAAAAAAAAAAAAAACCACTGAACAGATAAGCAAATGAGCAGAGTTGTCCATTTGCTAAATCTACTTCCCCTAAAAACTGATGAGACACAAACTGTTTGGATTTGCATGCTACCAAGCTAGCTAGCTTTATATTTTTGTCTTTATGCCAAAGCGGAGTAACTGGCATTGAGGGTGGTGTTCCAGAGGCAGAGAAAGTGGGAGAAAAAAGAGGTGGGAAGCTTTTTTTAGCAAGTTCAGAAAAAAAAACGCTGAACTGCAGAATTAGCTTGACACTGAGGTGGTATTCTGATTCTGTTTTAAAGGGATGATCGACTAGTAGGAACAACAGACCTTATTTTAACCTAAAAATATTGTAGGCTGTTTAATTTTCACAAGTATTCAAAAATATGTCAAGAGGACTTTGCCATGTTGTTTACGCTGCAGTGCATTCTGGGCAAATTACAGGTTGCACCATTGCAAGCCCCATCAGCCCTTTTAATTTGATCCTGAGCGCGCTGACAGAGGGGAATGCAGAAATTACTCAGCATATAAATGAAAACGAGGAGGTCGAATGGATGAAGAGGAGAGAGTTGGACTGAAGAGCCAGCATTTGTGCAGCTGTTGCTTGTAAACGCTAACCTGAAGAGAGAGCTTACGCTGCAAAGAGCTCCGCTTAGTACCACGTACTGTTCACTGTTAGTGGCAGGATCAAAACTTATTCTCAAAAATATTAAAATTGTGCACTACACATTATCTGACTCGAGACACTTGTGACTTTACCCGTCAGTCCATCCCTTCTGCCGTTTGTCCTAATTTGGGTCGTGGGGGTGCTGGAGTCTATGCAAAGCACAATGTAATTCCACCAGGACAGAGCTTACACAATAACGTTTAACTCACAACTACACATTAACTCTTATTTTCACCCGTAGTCCACACAGATGGAGGACGACTGAGCTGGTTTATGGGGGCCACGCCTCAGATTCCGCTTTTTAGCCTATGTGTTACCTCTAGCTGCTATACATGGCGTTAGCTCCAGAGCTAATACTATACATACGAAATCACAAGTTGGTCATGTTTAAACAATTCAAAAGACATAGCATTAGGGGTGCATCGATAAATCGGCCAGCCGATTTCCTTAATTTTGGGCGATCAGCCGATACATGAGAAACCGATTTTACCAATTTTTTTTTGTAGTTTTAACAACAATTGTCTAAACTTCATTTATATTTCAGAGCACTACCATTTATTATTTATTTATTAACCTTTATTTAACCAGGAAAATCCCATTGAGATCACAGATCTCTTTTACAATAGAGGCCTGGGCCTGAAGGCAGCCTAACATGCATGTTTTTGGTATTTTGGTACCATATTTGAGAGCACTACCTCAGGGCCAGTTAAAACAAGTTTGCATTGTTTCTGGGATATTGAATTAATTTAAATTGAAATTGAATTGAAATTAAATTGGAGGTGCATTGTGACCATATAATACCTGACAGTGCTGCTTATAAAACAAAATTAGTATCGACCAAAATTGGAATCAGCAGGTCAGACATTTTAGAAATCTGTGATCGTGATTGCACCTTACATAGCATACATAATGTCTTAAAGACTAGCACATTATAACTTTAATGTCAAAAATAACTTTTTAGCTTTAAAGTGCCGGTGACATGCATATTCTACAAATATAAAAATTGGAAGAAAATAGCTTAATTTTTACAAAAACTGACATAATACACACAATTTTACCCATTTTGTCTCATAAATGGCATATTTTCTTTTAAACTTGGTGTAGCCAAAGTGAAACAGGAAGTAACATCAAAGGAGAGCTCCACGTTTGTATATTGGGACAATATTATTGGAACTGGAACTGTTTCTCTCTGATAATAATTCAAAATAATCTAAAACTTCAGATTATTCTCTATTGTCTTTGTTTGCCATTCTCTGCTTACGCGCCAGCAATCCCCTTTGTTATCACTTCCTGTTCCTGTGCTGTGAATATCTCAACAACTGTTTATCTAAGCGGCATATGAATTATTTTAATTAATTAGTTAATTTATTTTTTTATTGCAATATATTAGTAATGTTATTTTCCATTACAAAAATTTGACATCACAGGTACTTTAACTTCTTGTGTTTTAGTCTTGACTACAAGGACGTCATTGCCCCAGAATGCATTGAGCAGGAAACAAAACTTAAAAAGATGACTTCATTATGTAAAAAAAAAAAAAAAAAAAAATAAAGTAGTAATTTTTTAAAAAGTAATAAGAAGTTTTCAGACGTGACAAATACTTTTAATGGAATAGAAAAATCACATATTAAAGCCAACATGTGCAAGTAATTTGCGATTCCTTTAAACCTAAAGTTTTTGGTTCACATTTGGTACCAAATGTTCATTTAGCCCTACTTTAAAATTTCCTGATATACATAAAAAAGAAAGGAACATTTCAATTGGTCAGAGAATTAAGCAACTTATGCTAACATTAGCATACTTAGCTAACTAACGTACCCACATGTTCTGAAGATGTGTAATTTTGGTACAGTATACTTTGAACTTAAGCTTAACATTTTTATTTGTTCTAGCTTTTTTCTTTATGAATTTAGACCTTTGGCAGAAGTGTGTAAGGCTGTTGGTTAAAACATTGCAATGATGTTGTTTTTGAATTTTGCAACTAATTTTTAAATACATTTTTATAAACTGTTTCTTGTTTAGGTGGACTCAATAAAAGACCATCTGATTTCTCTATCAGTGTTGTAAAACAGGAACACAGGTTTGATTTTGAGAATTGGTTATTATATACATCATTAAACCAGAAAGGGGAGCAGGGTTGAGCATGTGATTAATGGTTTATAAGAGCTTTTTTCCCCCATCCAATTACAAAGGAGTAGATAAATAAAATAATTTATCACTTACACTGAATGTTTATATACCTTCTCATTGACGTAGTTTACTACTGTACAATTTTTACCTCTTGCTACATCACCGTGTTTTGCATGAGATTCAATGCACTCTGACACAAACACTGTGATTAAACTCAAACTGTGCACCGATAACAAATAGGGACAAATGAGAAGTATTTTATTTAAACATACTAAATGGGAGCTCAAATCGAAAATATATGTCAGCCAACATTTTTCTAAAAATTGAGTGTGACCATGATGTAATCTCTGCTCCTAAACTTATACTGTACTTTGTTATTCAGATCATTTAAAGTTGGACTTTGCTATAATAGATAGCTCTTTGAACAGCTTCAATTAGGAGGAAAATGGTTTAATTCTGATCAAAAATGATGGGCTAATTGGTAGAGCAGATTCAGAAAAGTATTTAACTCTAATCTCAAAACTTAAACAGTGATTTACTCTAACATCATTTTATTAAACCTTACACCAGAAATACAATATTTCTTTGTCGTCATTGATCAGCAATTACTGTAGCTCATCAATCTGATCAGAATAAAACTCATTTCTCCAAACTGAGGTCAAACAAAAAGCTATCTGCCACAGGTAAGCTATTATTGTTTGTAACCTTTCCACACAATCCCACATCAAAAAAAGCAAATTATCTTTTTAAATGGGCAGAAAATATATATTATTTTCACTTGATCCAATTTAATTTTATTTTCGGTGACACTGAGCTTATAAGCATGACTGCATTCATTTCAGCTGACTAAAACTCAAAGTACTTTTTATAGTGCACAGACTACTTTTGAACAACACTTTCATTTTCTATATAAAACAGATTTGCAGGGATGGTGCAAAGGATATGTGTATTATTGCCAATATAAAGGTAAAATAAAACATTGCAACTGCTGTAATAAATCTTTTAAAACATAAATGTGTTTTTTTTTTTTCTTCTTCTCATTTTAGAAAAGCTTCGCATTTGGGCTGCATTTGCTGTTAGTTTTCATCATTCAAAGCTATTTCTTCCTGCAGAACACTTCAGCAACCCATATTTCACCTTGGATGGATAAATCAACACCCATTAAATATTAAAGCGTCACGCACAGAATGTGTTTTTCCATATTTTGAAGAAAACTTTGGCAGTGCATGGTTTTTAAGACAAAGAACTTTGTGCTAAAAAATGCTCTGATGGAAAATGATCCCTGTTTAGAAGGTTAACTAAAGTCACTTCATTCTTCTTTTGAAATTAAAGCCCTTGACCTTCCACTCCATCTTCAGATTCAACTGATTATTTTGTCTCCAGGTCGACTTAAGACAGTGTTTACTGGGTCGCTCCACATCCTATTCTGCCATTATTATAGTTATCAAGATGAGAGGTAATTTTCCAGAGATTACACATCCGAGGACGTCCAGGGCTAATTAGTCATACAGCAGCGAAAAGCGGAAAAAAAAAAAAAAAATTGGATTACACAACTCACTGGTACAAAATGACCTCCGCCCAGCTTAAGAGAAATTTGATTCAGATAAATGATGGTGGTGGAAGGAAGAAATCACAAATCATTTGTCACACAAACAATAGCATATACTGATAAATTGAGGTGCACGATAAATGTAATATTCATTCAAAAGCACTTGTTGACTCAAGACATTTATAAAACCTGCACACAACATATAAAATGTTTTAATAAATAAACAAAGCTACAGATAAATCAAACAAGCCATAGGCTGAGGGGTTGGCGCAGTCGGCCTCCAATGCAAGAGTTGGGGGGTTTGAGTCCACCAGCAGTCACATGCCGAAGTGTCCCTGGGCAAGACACAACCCCTCATTGCCTCTGATGTGTCCCATTGGTGCATGAATGTGATAAAGCTCTGATTATTCTTTGTATAGATCTAGTAGAGTGCTGTATGAATGGGTAAATGAGGACACAGACTGTAGTGTAAAGAGCTTTGAGTATCTTGATACTATAGAATGGTGCTATATAAGTTAGGGGTGCACCGATTGCAGTTTTTTGGCTGATCGCCGATCACCGATTTCTACAACGTCTGACCTGCCGATTCCGATTTTGGCCGATACCGATTTAGTTTTATAAACAGCACTGTTAGATGTTGTAAGGTCACAATGCACCTTCAAATTTCAATCTTATTTTATTGAAAAACAGACCCTTGAACAA
>JARVLU010000489.1:15335882-15355282 GCA_031762415.1 Simpsonichthys santanae
TGGAAAAAAAAAAAAAAAAAAAAAAAAAAAAAAAACAGGAACAATGTCTGTTGGTTTTTTTTTTTTTTTTTCTACATCGCTTTACAACCTAGCTGTTTGAGGTTTTTTTTTTAAATACCATTTTCTTTTATTTGTTCTTCTCAATTTGTATGCTTTCTTTTAGGATTGTCTATTGTTGTCTTTGTCGTCATCACTCTTTGTTAAAATCAGGTCTCTCTTGTAAACAGGTCCAAGAGGCTCAATGGGATTAACCTGTATAAATAAAGGTTGAATGAATTTGTAATTGTTTCCATCTTAACATGTTTTTTTCGTCTTCTCGTCTTTCCTCTATAGAACATACATCTGGACCTGTCATTCTGTGTCCATTTGTTTCTACTTCCTGTCCTCTCAAACCCCCAGCTGGTTGAAACAGATGTGTGCTCATCCTGAGCCTGGTTCTGACGGAGGTTTTTTCACGTTAAAGGGAGTTTTTCCTTTCCACTGTCTCCTTTGTGCTTGCTCAGGATGGGAGGCTGTGACAAAGTGATGATTCAACACAACCTGCTGGCTTCTTTGGATGGAGAACTTTTACTACTAATGTATGTGAATGTTTCTGTTCAGTGTCCTGAGACGACTTCTGATGTGATTTGGTGTTTATAAAGTGAATTGAATTCTCAGATGCAATAAATTTGATCTCAATATTTGTATAACTGGACAAGTTTTCAGCAGGTTTCTCATGGTCAGGTGACTGGGCCGGTCATTTTGAATAGGCTCCAGAAGTTATTCAGCTGTATGATTTTTCTGGGAGGTGTATCTTCATTGCTTTTAAGGCTTAGTTAAAAACTTTTGGTCCAAAATCTCATATCGTTATGAAAAAATAAAGTATTTACAGATTTGCTTGTGCGCCATTCGTAATTTTGCACCGTCCATGTCTGTTGGTTTTCGCCTCCCGTGGTTCGTTTCAGTTCGCTCGTCTCTTTCTGGGATGAGACCCAGGCTTCTCCAGCTCCTGGCAGTGCAAAATTTGAACAGATGGCTAAATTACTGGTACACAGACCGAAAACAACCCATTCCTGCAACGGAAAACAAAATCAGTCCATTAAGACCGAAGGCTAGAAACTGTGTCCACTCGAATCGGGTTTGTGTGAACTTGACCAAGTTTTCAGGCCTTCATGCAACTGTAGAAAACTGCAGCTTTACTGGGAAATGTTCCAAACACTTGCACATCCACACCTCCATTACACCAGTTTACAGCCTGAAACTGAAGCTCTAAGATTAAATTTACTGCATATTAAGAAACTGCACGACTGAACTACAGCTATAGTCCTTTTATGGAGACATATGGTCCCTTTTCACAAGCTGACATGATTTTCTGAGGTTTTAATGAACCGTTTGTGATGTGATTTATTCAAACGTAAAACAGAACCAAGGTTCTCTCGTGCTGCTGGACTTCAGAGCCATTTTCTTTGCAGCAGATTTTTAAAAGTCCCATGATGAGACGTTTGGCTCCACATTTCCCGCTCTTTGGGTGGCGTGTCCTCAGATGAAGGTACAAACACAAATGATTCAATCCAACTCTTGTGGAGGGGGATCTGCGTTCAGTCTAATGGTACATTGAAATAAAGACAAGTTTACAGAAAACCTCCTCCTTCCTCGTCAGCAGATCGTGTTGTCAGATTTTTGCAACATGACTTCGGACACATTTATTCAACTTTGTCACATATTTTCTCACATGTAAGCTTCAAAAGACATTGATGTCTGTGTGCGTTAAGCTTCCAGAGGCAATTATTAATAGTTATATTAGATATTTGCGAGGTGGAGGGTGTCCTTTTATTCATAGCACATTCGGTTCCAAATAGAAAATTGAAATTTACATCCCCTAGTGAGCAAAAACAAAACAGTTCTTCAATTTTTCTTTTGCAGATTTTAAAAATCAAATTGTGTTGCTCTATGACTTGTTACCCTACAGGTACCTGCTATTTACTATAGGTACATACCAGGTATTGTGTAAGTACAGTAATCTGTATTATCCAGTTTGTACCTGGTACTGAGTGGCACAGTGCCGCTGAAAATGCTGAAGATTCAAAATCGTACTTCTCAACCACAAAGCCCTCAACAACCTAGGTCCATCTTATATTACAGATCTTATTGTTCCTTTCTTCCCTGACAGAGCACTTCACTCTCAGACTACAGGTTTACTTGTGGTTCCTAGAGTATCCAAAAGCAGAATAGGAGGCATGAGGTTTCAGTTATCAAGCTTCTTCAGCACGAAGGTTGCCGGCTCAAATCCCAGCTAACCCAAAAAGGAAAAAAGCGAGTAAAGATGATAGATGGATGAATGGACAGACAGACCTGGTACGTACATGGACCAGGCAGTATTATGAACTGAGGGGTTACACTGTAGTTATTGGGTGCATACTGAGTACGTACTGGGTTTGTTCCTAACTATAAGCAGATTTAACATCAACATGGAGGAAGTGATGATGCTAAAGAGATGTAATACTTCACACTCCCAATATGGCTGAGGCACATTTCCCTATAAATCTGAACCACTCAATGTTTTTCTTTACATACACAAAGCCTAAAATGTAATTACAGCTGAGCTGAGTAAGTCCAGATAAATACACTTACTTATTAAAGTAAATAAATAAATCTCATCTGCAAACCGTTCAAGCTTATTTTCAGAGTATGTGGCCTGATGGAAGCAGCCGAGCACTTTTCACCACAGAAGCTGCACGTCCAGGTCATTTCTGCCACATTCAGCTCAGTGTTGCTCCAACTAATCGGCCTCGTATTAGCAGCTTCATTGCTCGCCTGCATGTGAGCCTCTCAGCAGGGTGCTGTGGCACCTGAGCCACAAGGCAGATCCATGCAGGAGATTAATGATGGCAGGACAGAGCTGATGCACGATAAACAAAAGTGGGCGCCGGTGGATGCTGGAGGAAGCAGGCGACCACCTCGTACCATTTGCTAGAGAAATAACTTCTGCTGCAGGTTTGTTGGTTATCAATAAAATATGAGGGAGAGTGAGGAGTCGAGGATAATTTTCCAATAATGATAATGGGAAAAAGCAAATAAAATTAGTGAATTTTCAATTTTTTTTACTAGAAACACTTATTTTAAAATGTAGTGTTTATCTTTAATAGGCTTTGTTTTGAGCTCACCAATCATTAAGCTTAAGCTTAGGCCCAAAAGGCTGTTCAGACTGTAAAGAGTTTTAAAGCATAAACATTGGACATATAGCTCCCTCTAGTGGTCAACATGAACATAATTTACATTTCTGTAAAATCCTGGTCTTTGCTCAGTTTTTAAGTGAATGTTGGGATTTTCAACTAACCAGAATAATAAAATTGAGCAATTTTCACCTTTGTGCAGATTTGACAAACTATAGTTACAGCACAATGTCCTGAACCCAAATACTGTAAAACATTTTAAATCAAGCTTATACAGTATTAAACATGGTATGGGTCATTAAAATGTAATCAATGCAGTCCCCAGCAAAATCACTCATTTCAGCTTCGAGAGCTTCATTTTTCATCAGTTTTCCATTTTTACACTGCACAGCGACTCCTACTCCTGAGCTGCAGCACGTCAGCATCTTAAAAATCCTTAAGAAACAATTCGTCATTTGCATAAAGTTTATTATAAAAATAATTGCTACAAATGATTTCACTTCGGAAGCTGAAACATTTGCAGTAGCGGTCTGCAGACATTTCTCAAAGAAGTACAAGTGTACAGCCGCAACAGATGATGAACAGAAACATCAATCTTTTTACTGGTGTCCCAGTTATTGACACGTGTACAAACAAATGAATTTGCCCGAAAAGGCAATTGTTTGAATTTTTTTTTTTATTTCAAAAAGAATACTGAGCATTACATCTCATTTCCAGACTTGTCTCTACATATAATACAGATCATATTTATTACAAATAATAATGCATGTTGCCACAAATGAATCCATGATTGCAACAACTTTAATGTTTCAGACACTACAGTTTCATAAGTGGCACATGATCAATAAAGAAAGAAAATGTCTGTTTAATAAAAGGCAGCAGTTTCTTTCTCACTCTCTCAAACACACACACACGCACACACACTTATAATGCTTCAAGAAGTTGTGCATCAACTCAAACATACCCACAAAGATTCAAAAGAAAAACATTTATAATAAGACAACAGGTATAATTTGGTCCGAAACAATCAGAGGGCAGCCATCACTGACACAGAACCAGGACATATCCAGTACCAGCTTGATTGGTTCTTGAAAAAACAAACAAAAAACATAATTTCTACGGCCAATACATTTTAGTTTTAATGCTTTTTTTCCCCTTCAGTTTGAAATATCAGGAAAAGAAAATATAGAAAAGATAAAAAACAAAAAAAACAACAACAAAAAAAAAAAAAACTATAAAACATCTGTCTGAGATTTTAAAATAAACAAATTATAAATGCATTTAACTGTACGGTAATTGGATTTTCACCCACTTCGTCTTAAAATCCTTTAAAGTTTGATTATTTCTCTTCGTTACAGAGTCAGAAAGTTAAAATAATAATAATTAAAAAAAAAAAGCTACAAAGAAAAATAATCCATCCATAAGTTTGAATAATCACAATCACAGGAATCAACACGATGACGTAAACAAACACAGAACAGTATATTACATATTTATAACGTAAAGTTAAAAGATTAACAATTGCACGTAACTGTTGGCTAAAATATTTAAAGTGAGTAACAAAAAAAATGGCACATGTATAAACATTTAAACAAAATTGTACATTTGCATTCCTTGATTTTATTTTATTTTTTTACAAAATGGGAATAAAAAAAGCTTAAAAAAAGAACAAAAAGGAAGAAGAGGGACGAAGCTGTGTGTAATATGATGTTTCTTCTTTTTAAAACAAACCCTTGCTCTTCTTCAGATTCTGCTGCTTCCAGTTTGGCAGGGCGTTGAACTCAACTCGACTCATCTCAAAAAGTGTCTGGAAAACAGAACGAGACAAAATAAAGTTTTTTAGGTGTTTAACTGGAGACCAAGTGCTGCATCTGGACACAAAATCACATCCAGGGCGCGGCACCTTAAAGTCCTCATCAGACAGGTAGTCCTCCAGGCGTAGAGGGTCCACCCCCTCCGGCAGAGGCTTCCTGGTCAGCTCCTCGATGGAGTACTGCTGCTTACTGAGTTTGGACAGGGCGTCTTTCACCAGGACCACCTTGTTTTTGGAGCTGGCAGCCTGCGAACACATTTCATAGACATTCAACAAAAACTTTTATTTGAAAGCTCCTACTGGGAGAACTTTCCATTACATATGAAACAAAAGAAAAAAAAAGAAGCAAAGGCTACCAGTGAAGGGACACTGGTGTCCTTCTGCCAGTACGGGAAGATGTTTGTGAAGGTGAGGGGCTCAAAGCCTGCGAGGACCAGGTAGGCCAGAGGGGGGCGCCGAGGATTCTTCTCTAAACCAGCGATTGATAAAAATGGATTATAGAGAAACCAAGTAAACCTTTATGATACATAGTTTCAGGTATTATTTTAGGCCCAGATACAAAAATACTGCATGAACTGAAGTAACATGAAAAAAAGTTCTGAAAACTAAAATCTGCATCAAAGCAGTCCCCTCAATATGAGCTTCATACGTTAGTTTGCGATATAAAATACTAAATGGCAGCTATTAAAAAACAACAACATTCAGCTCACAGCCTGCAGATCAAAATGCTCCTCTGTGACCTCTGACCTTTGCAGTACTGCAGCACGGTCTCCATGGCGCACTTCCTCTCGTTGTCCCAGCGTATCTTTGCAGATCCGGTGCTCTGTGCGTCTTCAGGCTGCCAGCCCTGCCACAGATACACCTCCATGCGGTTGTCCAGCAGAAACAAGGCTGAAGAAGAAATGACATGAAAAATGTACAAACAATGTTCTCGGTTGCAGGAGCAGCTAATTTGTGTTTTTTATTTTTTACTTTAGTTATTATTATATTTTATTTTGACAGCCTCCTGCTGCTGAATAACACAAAGCTGGGCGCTCATATGGCTTTTGTGACGGAGTCAAGCCTCTCGCTCAGGGTTTCACATTTCCTACAGTAACTCCACCCACTCTGTCATGTGACCAGAAGTCTAACCGTAATGACCAATGAAGTATTCTCGAGAACCATCCCCCAATATAGATGTGCATTAATTTCTTCAGAGCAGTTATCATATTTTGCGCCTCATGCACAGACCTGTTCATCTGTTCAGCGATAACGGAAAATGCACGGAGAATTTTTTATGATGCAACTTTCAAGTTAAAAGCGATCGATCTGGCTGTCGAAGAGGACTTTAGTTCACAGGGGGACGAAGAACATGGTGATGCATGATTTTTGGTCGATAACCGGTACTTTTTATTATTTTATTTTTTTAGCAGCGTTAAAGGCATTTTTTCAGAATTATTATTTTTTTAAAATAAAATAAATAAATACTGGATTTTCCCCTCTTCTGGGTCACGTGGGCTCTGCTGAGCAGAAGTCGTCAACATTTATTTTTAAAGCAATCAAGTCTGGTACATATTTTAATAAAAGTTCTAATTCTTTCTGTGTGACATCTTTCTGTGTACGGTCCATGTGTGTTTAAATACCAGTATCTCATTTAAGCTCATCCGAGCACGGAGCGGAACAACAGGAGGGGCTCTTCCCCCTTCCTCCCACCTCCTCCCACCTCCGCTGAGCAGAAATCACATCAGTTTAATTTAGAAAGTATATTTAAAAACAGCAGCTGTTACCAAAAGTGTTTAACAATAAAAATCAACAGTAAATTTAATTAACATTTACCTTATTTTACGATACTTTGTGACTCCCGGTCACGTGAGCTCGATAAGAATTCTGGGTAAAATTGACTGGTATATAATTTTAAATAAGTTTGGTCAAGTATGTGTTTGGCACTGTTCTGTCCAGTAATTATCCTTAGATCATTCTTGTGTTCATTCTCTAGTTGAATGGTTTTAACCATGTGTCAGACGGCTCTTCTGATCACCAAGCCATAGTCTATGAAACGCCATCTGGTGGCTGAATCTTGTACTACAACAAAAGCTGCACATAGTGCCAGGAGCTGGGCACAGATTCTGATAATGACATGTGGATACAAGCAGCTTAAAAACCAGTGTGTAAAATTATGTACAAAATTATGATTCATCTTAAATTTAGTATGTGCGGCTTAGAGTCAGGTGCGTTCTGTAGCCCGGAAATTACGGTACATACTTTGTGTGTTTGAGTGCTACCTGGCTGCTGAGCAGAGTAGAGGCTCTCCTGCAGGAACGGCATCGCCATCACTCCCTCTGTCACTCTGGCAGAAAACAGCTGCTCCTCCCATCCAAAAATGCCAGAGCTGGCACTCAGCCGGAACAGTCGGGGCGTGTAGTTGTACTTCCCTGGATCTAGAAACCCAACACATTCTTATCACCACTTTCTTTCAGCCAACTTGCTCTGTGGCTAACCTTCGCAGACCGTACCTTGCAGCATACAATCATAAGCCTTCTTGTCCAGCGGCCCCAACGCCTGTTCGAACTCTGCAGGTTCTGACCCTTCCTCCACCACCTCAATATTCAACTTGCTAGTGCTTTTCAGTCCCAGCTCTGACGGGCACCTTAAAAACACACGGGAGAAGCATCAGTCATTTGCAGAATCATCCATGTACCCAGCTGCTTCTACATGCCTTACCTCTGTGTTAGTTTATCCACTGCTCTTTTAGCCACCAGCCTGGCGCCTGCTTGTGCTTTACATCCGTGCCACAGGTAGAGACGGCCTTTCTGAGCGTTCAGCAGCACCAAACTGGCACGAGAACGCAGACTGGCCCGCTGGCACACCACCTCCAGCAGCGAGGCCTCCACCTCTACTTCGCCGCGAGCACAAAACAACCTCCAGCTGCCTAAAAATCACAAGTAATCTGCTGAATCTGAGCAGCAGTGCATACCTTGACGTTTGTTCTCATCACAGCCTCTGTACCTGTGTTGTTGGAACCGTCCTCTCTGCTGCCCTTGTGGATGACCAAACCTCCCTGAAACAGCTGCAGGAAACACGGGGGCTCTTTTCCTTGACTCACCAACATCTGCAAACACCAGAATCAAAAACATACTTGGATACCTACTAACTGACAACAAGTGGGTGCATTTTTTAACTGTTTGTTTCTGTTCAAGCAACAATTAAAGCGTTAAACTGGACTCACTTGTGACCCCCGGTGGCTGCCGAGCTCCACGGTCATGAGAGCCGAGGTTCCTTTCTCGCTGGCGCTGGACTGTTGGCCCTGCCAGAAGAAACAAGCCGTCCTCTCTCGTCCAGGAGCTCCAGCGCTCAGCTCTCCGGGTTTCTGACGCTTCCCAACTGACAGAGAGAAAAAAAAAAAAAAAAACAAGTAAACCAGGGGGTGGGATTATTGAGTGAAAGTTTATGAAGCATGCACAGAATTGTGATCCATTTCTCTTCCATTCGTTTTTGGCATTTTTCTCATTCCACAATTTTTGTGCTATTTCAACAAATCATATCAAAACATTCACTCGTTTCACAATAATCCTGATATGACTTTTAGTATTGGTTCAACTTTAGCTTTTTGAAATATTTAGCCTCTTCTGCTACATTTTCCTCATAGAAAATTAATTGAGCTCACATCCTTCAAATCTTTATCTTTCACATTATGTTCTGCTTCAGCTTCTTTCAGCTCCCTTGTGCAATGTTAAAAAATTTTCAGCTACTTTCAGCTGTTTTGTGCTAGTTTCAGATCATTTCTGCTAACTACAACATTTTGTGATTTTTATAACTTATTTCTGCTAAGTTCAGCTTGTTCTGCTCCTTTCAGCTTATTTCTGCAAGTTTCAGCTTTTTATACTATTTCTGCTACTATATAATATTTTTAAGCTAATTTAAGCTTTTTAAGCAAATTCCACATTTTTTGCACTCATTTAAACTTTTTTCAACCTAATTCAGCAAAAATTTCCTTTCTCAACTACCTTCCGTTGATATCAGCTCGTTTATGTCTTTTTAGCTGCTTTTCAGCAGTTTATTTATTTATTTATTTATTGCCAAGTTCAGATTTTTGTCCAGATAATTTCCACTTTTGTGCTCATTTCTGCTTCTTTCAACATAACTGGGCAAGCATGTTCTTTCTGCTTTTTTTCTGCTAATTTAAGCTTGTTTTAACTTTCCAGCTACCCTTGTTAGCATTTTTTTTTGTTGTTGCTAATTTCAGCTGTTCTCAGATAAAGGCAAGTTTTTTGTAGTAATTTCTACTAATTTCAGCTTAATTAACTTCATGCTCCTTTCAGCATATTTCTTCTAGTTCCGGCTTTTCAGCTACTATTCAGCTATTTTTTTGTGCTTTTTCAGCTAAATCCAAAGATTTCAGCTCATTTTAGCTCTTTCCACTTCCTTGTGTTCTTTCTGCTTTCATCTGCTAATTTAAGCTTGTTCTTCCATTTCAGCTACATTTCAGAATGTTTCTTTTAGCCATTTTCAGCAAGTTCTTCTGCAGTAAACATTCACACTACATTTTCATAGGAAATTAATTCTCTACTTTACATTAACTTGCTTCATGATGACCCACCAAGTGTAGTGATGGAGTATTTCCAGCGGATGATGTAGGCGTCGCCCTCGTGCAGCTGGCCGAGACTTTCCTCGGGCAGTTCCTCCTCTCCATGCTCTTTAATGTGCCAGGCTTCCACAGCTACCGTGGACATTTCTGCCTGCCTGCCGTCCTCCGTCCTCACGAAGCCGTAACCCCGCTGGACATCCACCCCCTCCAGAACAGTCTTCACTGGGTTTGGTTCGTTGTCCAACAGAGCTTTGGCATCACACGGCTGCAGGTCCAAGTCAAAAGGGGAGCGTGGGGTGGAGCAGTCTGGGCTCTGGATAAACAGACGTCTTTTGGTATTTCACAGCAATGACGGAAAGTTTTATGACAATTTGAAGTTTCTTCCTTTTGTTTCAGTTCAGACTCTGCTCCTTTTTTTTTTGTTTCTTTGACACTAAATATCTAAATTATGCAACTTCTTGTTAAACCACCTCATAGAGTCTACAAGAAGTTATTCCCATCATTTTGGAAGAAAACGTCAAACTCAGACATCAGCACACATCCATGTTCTGACGGTTCTGCAGATGATGTCCAAGGTTTAGATCCTAAATTATCTTTTGTTAAAGATTTGAAAACACAAGAGCATGGCTTTATTTATTATTTACAGTATTTCTGATCTTGTAGCGTCGTTGCCACTACATGTGATCAATAATCCTTTACATTTCCTTACAGATCACCTAGATTCAGTTAGTAATCAGCACGTGTTGACAGTTACCGTGTCATCTAGTACTTTGTTCCTATCCAGAGTTTCTTGCCCACATGCTGGTTCTCACATCTCACCTACCAAGAGTACGATCGGTCATTCCACTACTTTCTCATAGATTTTTTTACAAATCAACGTCTTGCTGTTTCATTTGAGTCTTGTTAAAATGTAAACTTTTACTTTAGTTGACCCACTCCAGGAAGACATTTCCTCCAGGATTGCTCTGTATTTTTCTGTACTCTTGTTTTTCCATCCGAAATGGTTGCCAGTCTTTTCATGGAAATCATCACCTCATTATGATGCTGACGGTGTTAATCTACATGTTGGTGCCTTTAGTTGTCCATCCATTTGTAAAGGTTGAGAGCGTGATAACTTATGTGAGGTACCTACTTTCATTTTGGTGTGTAGCTGCATCTAGGTGAAAGGTTGCTATTGAAAATTGGGTTGCCAGGTCAATATCCAAGATTACAGCCACCATTTAAGTGTAGGTGTAAACCTTGTGAGTTGGATAACTTAAAAAACAAGTGATGTGCAGACTTCTATTTTAGTGTGTGGCTACAAATAGGTGTAAGAAAGTTTCCTTTCAAAAACTATTGCCACGTCGAAAGTCCGTCCATGAAAACACTCACCTCAAAAACTACATTCTCTTTTCAAATCCCCTCACTGATGAGGGACATTGGCGTACGACTTGTTAGTAATGGTTTCTTTCTGGACACTTCATCGCTGAGGCCTTTTAACATTATAACATTTTATTTCCGGCGACCACTGACCCACAGTTTATCGGTTTCACCTTCATCCTCAGCCGCTGTGCTTAACTGAGCAGTCGGTTAAATTCATTCATCTCCTTGAGAAGGACAGAGGCTGCGGTCATTCAGGGAACTTAAAAATGTTTTTGACTCAAGCCTCTCTGACATATGTGCAAAAAATGTCCTGAACTCAGACTGTGTCATACTCTGACTCACAGGGATTAAAAAAAAAAAAAAAAAAAAAAACTGCCAGAAGTTAAATACACCTCAAATGAAACGGGAGTGCTTCTGAACTTCTGTGAATTGAATATTTCACACTTTTAGAACGGATGGGGGAAAATAATCTAATAATATACGAGTCTGAATGAATGGAATGTAAAAAAGTTAAAAAGGCGGCGTGTCTAAAGAGAAAACGCACCGAGCCTAATGTCATCTACCTTGATTTCCTCTATTTGAGCCGTTTCCTCTTTCTTCCTCTCGGCCCAGTCCAGGAACTTTTCTCTGAACAAGGACGTCTCATTGTGCTCCGACAGTCGGCCAAACAAAGTCCAGCTGGGGCGTCCCTCCCCCTGTCTGCATGCAACACACACATACACATTTACACACACAAACACTTCATCTGTGCTGTTGCGGTGCCACAGTAAAACCACTAGGAGCTGCAATAACACAAATAATAATAATAATAATAAAAAAGCATTTCAGGCAGATCTACTCCAAGTTTAAAATGTCAAACGGAACAGCAGACAATTCACAACATCTGCATTTTCATTTAAGTGTCAGCTGCTTTGGTGCGAGTAGAACGACAGACTCACTGCGACACTTCTGTGTTGGTGCAGGAGGCATCTAAAGGGTTGATCCTGCAGCTGCTGTAGTCGTAGCTGCCGCTGTAGAGCTGTTTGCCTAGTTTGACAGCCACTTTTCTGTCTCCCAAGGGCACGTCTTTCCCGTGCCATACGTACACTTCGCTGCCAAAGTCAAACACTAAAACCTAATTTGTGGCAGGAGAGAGGAGAAATGTAGACTCTTACTGTAGCTGTAACATGATAATCAGGGGGGATGCTTGCTACATCTCTGGTTATGCATATTTTATGTTACCTCTTTAGAATTAAGCAAAGACACACTGGGGATGGAGGCCCAGGCATCTTCATGGGGCACCAGCTTGTCACCCTCAAGCCTGTACACCCCATTAGAGTCCAGCACCCCACTCTCATACAGCTCATCCTCTTCTGGCTCCCCTGCCCCTGTAACACACACGCACAGCAAATTTATTATATTAACCAAGATCAAAGCACTGGAGGAGTTTTACTCTAAAGTCCAGAAGGTCTGCATGTGAACGGTTTCTGCTCATCTTATATGAAAAGATTTCAATGTGCACCTCTGTACTTGGTCTTTCCTCCGAGCAGGCTCCAGAACTCCTTGGCCCATCTGCTCTCGGCGTTGATGCCCTCCTCCAGCACAGTCACCTGAAGAGCCTTACAGCCAAGGTCCCTCTTGGCCTGAACGAACGATGCCATCTCCGACGCCTGGTCACATACAACATAATAAACACGTTTCCACCTGCATGCAGGAGCAAGATTTATCAAGAGACACACAGAGATAAAACAAAGAGGAGCTTTCGGAGACGCCTGAGCAAGACGGAGCTAGTCAAATCTTGGACTCGATCAGCACCAGACCGTCTGCTGAGATTGGGAGGAATGTCAGATTGTGCAATGAAGGCATGATGACCTACAGCGATTCAGAGAAAACAAACACGACTAACGCAGAGCCACATCTTGTGTAAAAATGGTTTCTATCAACTTTTTTTGGCCTTAAATTTCTGACATTACCTAAATTTAACAGCCAATTGTTTTTTTTTTTTTTTTGGTACTTAAAGCTCAATCTGCAGGCTGGTTAAAATGCATACTTTGCTTCTAAAGTCTGTAAAATTATGTTAAAATACACTAAACCTCATGATAGTGATGAGATTTTATGTTGGTTGGCATAGTTTGAATAAATCTGCTGCACTCGTCTTCAAACAGCTGTTTTCCTGTTCACAGCTGACGCCTGCTACAAACTAGAGAAATTGCATTTCATGCAAAAATGCAGTGTGAATGCTTATTGCAGAAAAACAGCTGAAATTAGCTAAAAAAAAAGCATGCTGAAAGGTAGCTAAAATAGAAGAACAAGCCTAAATTAGCAGAAGAAAGTAGAATGAACACATTTGCTGAATTAGGATTAAAGAAGAAGAAATTGGCATACAATTTTGGAAATTAGCTAATAAAAGCTGAAATTAGCAAAACATAGCTGAGAAGTAGCTGAAAAAGCAGACAGTAGCATAAACTACCAGAAGGAAGTGGAAAGAGCTAAAATGAGCTCAAAACTTTAGGATTTAGCTGAAAAGGCAAAAATTAGCATAAAATGGCTAAATAGCTGCAATTGCAGAAAAAGTTGAAACTAGAAGAAATATGCTGAAAGGAGCATAACAAGCTGAAATTAGCAGAAAGAAGTTAATTATGCTGAAAGTCACAGAAATTACCACAAAAAATTTGAATTTATCTAAAAACAGCTAAAATTAGCTAAACAAATGCTAATAAGGTAGCTGAACAGAACACGCTTAAACTAGCAGAAGAAAGCAAAAGAAATACGTTTGGCCAAGTATGCTGAAAGACGCAGAAATGAACAAACAAGTGGAAATTAATTGGGGGGAAAAAACTGAACATGGCTAAATAAATAAATAAATAAATAAATAAATAAATAAATTAAACAGCTGAAAAAAAACTAAAAAAGCAGAAAGAAGCTTAAATTACCCGAAGGAGGTGGAGAGAGCACATTTTTGCTGAATTAGGCCGAAAAAGTTTAAATTAGCATAAAAAACAGCTATATAGTAGCTGAAATCATAGAAAAATCTGAAACTTAAAAGAGCTGAATGTTTTGATTTATGATTTGTTGAAAAAGCTTGAAAACAACAGAACTGGCACAGTATCATCAAAATCTAGACAAAGAACACAGACTAACAGAATAAATCACATCCTGCATGGTGCAATGTATTCAGCAAAAAAGAGGTTGAGTAATAAACATTTCTTAAGAACCCAAAAGGTTTTTACACAGCAGCATCATTTGTTTTTGTCACGATGATTCCTTGTAATAAACCAGGACCTGTCTAAACACGCCACGTTCTGAAAAATCCCCTGAACGACGACAAAGTGCAAGACTCATTTCCGTTAGTAAACGTTACTACCTTTGCTTTTTCAATGACGTTGGCGAACTCTCCGCTCCACATGAAGCAGTGCTTCGGCGTCAAGAGGAGAAAACAGTCGCCGCTGTTCAGGGAGCGAGCTGTCGGCTCCACCAAGCGCACCTGGACGTGTCTACGACCTGCACACAGCAGCAGCTTTTATCACAGTGATAATAATCACAAATGTAAATCTTATAAGACAAGATTTGAAACACACTTTGATGTTTTTGTTTTTTTATATCCATCAGACCCAGAAACTTCTGTGTTTTCTGACCTTTAATGCGAATCAGCATGAGTTTATTAAAAGGCAGCGCACTGTTGTTGGTCACAACATCTGTGGACTTCACACTGCGCAGGTTGACCTTGCGAAAGTTCTCCTTGCTGGCGAGTCCTGCCAAGGCCACGTCAGCCAAGTTGGAATGTTTGGCCACTTAGGGAAGAACAGAGAGAAAAAAAAAACTATCTTTATCTCCAATATCTTTAACTGAGGCTCAGTTGAAGTGAAAGGCACAGACTTCACCTATATCTAGGCATTAATCTGACATGTTAGGAGTGAAAGAAGTCAACTTTATTTATAGAGCATATTTAAAACAGAAGCTTTACAATAACATCAATGAGTGTAAAATTAATGGGACAAAATAACACACTAATGATAGTACTGAAAATTTACCTAAAATCATTAAATAAACCATAAGAGCACAGAACAAAAACAAACAAAAAAACCTAAATACACTCACACTGTGTAAATGCCAGAGAAAACAGATGTGTTTTATCAGCGATTTCAACACAGGAAGGGGGGTGGCCTGCTTAATGTCGGGGGACAGGTTGTTCCAGAGTTGGGGGGCCCCACAACTGAAAAAGCCCGATCACATCTGAGCTCCCATGGTGTTTGTGGGACAGCTAAAAGCAGATGATCAGATGATCTCAGGACCCAAGATTGAACATATGGTTCCAGTAGCTCAGAGAGATAAGGGGGTGCAAAGCCATTTAGGTACTTATAGGTCAACAGAATAATTTTTAAATCAATTCTAGTACGCACAGAGAGCCAGTGAAGGGAGAACAGAACTGGTATAATGCTCAAACCTACGAGTTCCAGTCAAGAGTCGAGCAGCAGCATTATATGAGTTGGAGATGTGAGATGGAGGCCAGGCTGACCCCAGCATAGAGTGCATTACAGTAGTCCAATCGAGTCATGACTGGTCTCTCTCGAGGTTGGATCTGGACAGCACTGGTTTGAGCTTAGCTACCTGTCTTAACTGGAAGAAGCTTTTCTGCAGAACAGAGTTGATTTGTATGTCAAACTTGAAGTCTCTCTTGTAAATGAGTCCTCATGGCTCAATGGTACTAACCTGTTTAAATAAAGGGTGAAAAAAAAAATCCCAAGACACTGCTTAAGATATGGCTGAAGGAAGTTCAGGTTTACAGGATCAGAGGTGGCAGTTGAGCTAGGGCTAAACACACCAACTTCAGTCTTCTAATTATTAAAACTTGCCATCCATGCCTTAATGTTGTCCAGACATTTTAACAGAGGGTGAATGGAGCAAGCACTAGCTGGTTTCAAAGGCAGGTAAAACTGACAACCATCAGAATAATAATGAAATGAAAGACCATGTTTCCTCAGGATAGATACCAGTGGGAGCAAATAGAGTGAGAACAGAAGGGGTCCAAGAATCAAGCCCTGTGGAACCCCGCAGGAAACAGGCATTGAATTGAGGCAGATCATCAAGAAGTGATCACTTCTTGATTATGTCTTTCATTTGTGCTCTTCTAGACAACACAGTGTCTATTGCGTGGAGGGAGGGGGGAAGCCAAACTTACTCCTCTCCACTTGGATCCTCTTGGTCTCCACCGAGGCCACGTTGAGCCGCTGTTCGGTGTAACCTTGACGGATGTCATTTCGAGCAGCAAGAGCCCGCAGAGGGTTCCGGGAGCCCTGGTTCCTTCTAGCTGGTCGCACCGCTCGCTTGTGCTCTGCTACAGCCGAGGTAAGCCTGAAGAGAATGAACACCACAGTGACATTTATTTATTATTACGTTTGAAGAAAATGCTGAAGACATTTCTTCAGTGATTACAAGAATGGACAAAAATATAAAACTTAATCAGGCAATTACTAAAATTTACCTATTAGAACAATTGTATTCAATTAATTTGCATTTTAAAAATACTGAAAGACTATGTCTTTCATAAAACACTATAAAAATACACTATGTTGTCTAGTAGAGCACAAATGAAAAATATTAATCAAGAAGAGATCACTTCTTGATTATCTGCTTCAATGCCGCTTTCCTGTGGGATCCCACAGGGCTCGATTCTTGGACACCTTCTGTTCTCACTATTTGCTCCCACTGGGGTCTATCCTGAAGAAACATGGTCTTTCTGTCTTGGCTTTTCATAAAAAGTCAAACAGCTGCATAACGTTTTTCCAAAAAGCCCCTTTTGTTTACCATAAAAGAAGGAGAAGGTAGGGATTTTAAAAACTAACTTTGGTGTGTCAGCCTCCAGTTGACTGAGGTCCTCCTCAGTTAAAACCACACTGGACTCCAGTTTAGATGGGGAGACAGATCTGTAAAAGTTAGCAAACGTCTCCTCATCATCCGGCTTCATCACTTCCTTTTCCAACTCGGCCGTCACCTCGATTGTAGAGGTCTTGTTGTTGCACATGCCTGATTCCAATCCACCCAACACACACCAGCACAGCACATAACCAAAAAACAGGAAGGAAGTAAAAGGAAGCGTTAGACATATGTCTTTAATGCCAGTCAAGGTAATGGCAAACTTTACAGGAAATCCTTAGAGTTCACAGAAGAGTTATCAAATGTTTGAATGTGTTCAGAACAAATGGATCGTACCTTTACTGTGAAGTTTGTCTAAGAAGGACTCCAGCTTGTCGAGACGTTTATCTCCTTCCACTTTGACGTCACTTCTGCTGGAGATTCCTGCCGGCAGAAAAGTAGATTTACTCAGTGATGACTCAATACTGTACTGTAAATAAATTCTACAGCTCGAGTGAACATAGTTGAGTTTAGTTTGACGTTAGTTTAAGAGTGGGTGAAATTACCCTCATGAGGTTTCACAGGTGTGGCGTTAGACTTCTTCAAACAGGCAATAGGCGACTCTTCCTTCGCTGTAGTTGAGACGAGACCTGATAGAGCACAAAGGAGGGCTTTATCCAATCTGCTTCTATAACGGTAGTGCTCGAGCGGCAACTCTTTTTTCTTTTAGAAGTCCAGTTGGTTTATACATTGTTAAAACCTCACATTTTTTTAAATTTGCAATAAGGCAAAGAGTTAAACTTGCCTCTCTTGGCCATTCGTCCAGCCACGGTGAACTGGACCGAGTCATTGGCTGCTCCTTTGCCTTTGCTCTTCCACTGCTCCTCCTTATCCTGCAAGCTCTTCATCCTCTCTGACAGCTTTCTCTTTGGACCCAGATCAATGTTGGACTTCTGTTGGATTTAGACACAACAAAGTCACATTATGTCTGCATCATAGTGTTGGCTGCCTGTGAGCAAACTGTGCGCTCATGTGCAGTGTTTGTTTCATGTTTCTCTCACACAAGCAGACAAGACTGAGTTGCAAACTATTGTTTTCCTTTTTATCATTTATTTTGTGTTTTTTGCAATCACATTACTTTTGCAAACTTTCAGCCATCCATATATCAAAATGCTCTGTCCAATCAGGAAGTGTTCTGACTTTTAATTTTACTCAGCTAAATTTATTTTAATATTTAACTTGATTTAAAGATCACTTCAGGTTTTGTAAACATTACTCTAGTTTAAATTTGCTTCATCATACTTGTTTCATGTTTGCTTCTTATGCTATGTTTAGCTATTAGCTACATTACCATCTCTTTTAGTTTTGCCAATTTTAGCTACTGCTTTGCTACTTTTAGCAACTGTTTAGCTAATTTAACCACCATTTTGCCAATTTAAGAGAGTTATTTTGCAATTTAGGTTTTAGCATCTGTTTTGCTCATTTCAACATCGGCTTTACTCATTAAAAAATACTTATTTAATAGACTAGCTATTGATTTTTTAAATTTAGCTTTAGCATTTGTTTAGCTTATTCCGTTTCAGTACTAAATTGTTAATTTATTTTAAATTAGCATCTGTTTGCTCATTCTAGCTGCTGTTTTGCCGTTTTAAGCTCTTGGCTTGTGTTCAGATCATTTTAGCTTCTGCCACACTTGCTTTAGGTTTAACAGCTCAGTTTCAGCATCTTCAACAAAGTCTATCAGCATCCACGTCATTTTGGCAGAAAATGCAATTTCTCCATTTAAGCAAGCTATATTTAAGTGTCAATCAAAAAAACAAAAACAAAGGAAAAAAACATACAAAATTACATCTTGACAACAAAACTGCAAAATCTCTCCTTGAGTGTCGTTCTGTTGTTTAGGCACATAAACTGGTTCTTTACTGGACTGTCATCATTGTGTAACAAAACCATTTATTCCCATCAGAGTGACTGCAACACAACTACTTGAAATTAAACCAGAAGACAAACAAATGTTGGAGAATCCTTCAACCAAACAGCAGCGAGGGAGGAGTTTTCTTTTTGGCCGACTGATTATCTGTGAGATCTGACTGTCGTCATCTTCACGCTCTGCAGAATCAATTTAAACATTAACAGATGTCAGCAGCTTTAAGGAGAAAAACATGTTCGGTTGAAATGAGCCGCAGTGTGGCATGAGAAACTAAATATGTCTAATCTCTAATATTTTAGACTAGATTGAAATTGTCTTATTGGCATGGCTCTTACTAAAATATCTAATATTGATTGCTAAAAGAAACATTTAGGTCAAAGCTGATTTTACAACTGAAATTAAAGAAGATCATTTGTTAGCAACCCAATAAATTCCTTTCAAATATAACTAGATAAATTGCATTTCCTGCAAAAATGCAGAGTGAATGCTCATTACTGAAAAACTTGCAGTAAAACAGCTGAAATCAGCTAAAAAAAAAGATGGTGAAATGGAACAAGCCAAAGTTAACTGAAGAAAGCAGAAATAACATTTGCTGAATTAGGTTTAAGTACACAGAAATGAGCACAAATAATAGAAAATTAGCAACAAAAAGAAGCTGAATTTACAAGCCGGATTCCAAAAAAGTTGGGACACTAAAATTGTGAATAAAAACTGAATGCAATGATGTGGAGATGGCAAATGTCAATA
>JARVLU010000489.1:15376841-15394571 GCA_031762415.1 Simpsonichthys santanae
ACAAACTTGTTTTAACTGGTCACAAGGTAGTGCTCTGAAATATAAATGAAGTTTAGACAATTGTTGTTAAAACAAAACAAAAAAAAAAAATCTGTAAAATTGATTTCTCATGCAAGCATTGGCCTATTTCCGATTTCCCAAAATTAAGGAAATCTGGGCCGATAAATCGTCCGGCCAATTTATCGGTGCACCCCTACTTTGTGTAGAATCTGCCTTGCTGCTGTTGCTACCTCTCAAGGTAACACCACAAATCTTTATCAACACAAATAATAAAAATAAAATAAAAAAACATCACAAATCCATTTACGATTAGGGGTGCACTGATTGCAGTTTTCTGGCCGATTACGATAACCGGTTTCTTAAAAAGTCTGACCTGCCAATTCCGATTTTGGTCGATACGATTTTGTTTTATAAGCGACTCTGTCAGGTGTCGTAAGATCACAATGCACCTTAAATTTTCCAATATGATTTTATTGTAAAACATACCCTTGAACAATATCCTAGAACCATACAAACTTGTTTTAACTGGCCGTGAGGTAATGCTCTGAAATATAAATGGTTCAGGCAATTGTTGTTAAAACGAACAAACGAAAAAAATCTAAAATCTGTTTCTCATACAAGTATTGGCCGATTTCCCCAAATTAAGCAAATCGGGGCCGATTTATCGTGCACCCCTAGTTACGATAGTTGCATGGCTATAATGTCAACGACCATTGCTTCAACTTAAAGTAAGCAAAGCACCAGCTAACAGGAATCACTGACCGAACTGTTCGAAGGTATTACTCCGTATGAATATAATTCGAAATGGCACGCGGAAATAACTCTTGCAGTAATGGAGTTCATAGAGAAAGACATGAAGCCCTTTAATATAGTGACCTGCCTGGGTTTACGGCTTTGGTAAACAGTGGATAAGCGGCACAGGGTACCCTCGCACACACATTTAAGCCAAATTGCTAAACAGACTTATTGCTCGTGTTCGTTGAAAAATACATAAGAAGAATTTGAAAATTAATCGCATATTAATTTGCTATCTCAATATTGAGGTTAAAAAAAAATCACAATTGGAATATTTTCCAAAATTGTTCTGCCCTAAATGTATTTACAATCATTCCAGCTGTACAGTCTCAAGTGCTGATATAACTATGTGAATTACAGAACAAAGTGTGCAACCAATTGTATGCATTTTTTGATTGGATGTTCCCACATGTTTGTCTGCATAAGCAACGTTTGTGGCTTGGTTACAGAAACATCATAAAAGAAACTGGAGCGCAGCTGTTCCAGTGAGTTTAAAAAAAAATAAAAAATTGTCTGCTAAGAAGCTTATCTGCATCAACCAGCACTCACTTACTCTAAGTTCATAGTTGAAGAGTGGCATTCCAAAAGTCTGTTTTGACATTTACAGTCGGCTGCCGATTAGGTGCACACCTAATAAATACTTGGAGGAATTTTTAAGTTCCTCTGCTTAACTTTTCAGTTAATCGCTACTGAAACTTGGATCCTTGGCTGCAAATAAACCATATAAAGTTAACACTAAACTTTTCGTAAACCCTGTCTTTAAAAATACTGTTCATGCCTTGCAATTTAATTGAAACACTTGGGCATTATGTTTGCATTGCAACAAAAATGTGAACCACTCTCCACACGTGTTGGATTTATGGTTTATCTTTTTTGTTTGCAAGTATTTCTAATAAAGACCTTGTTTTGTTGTTTTGCTCAACAGTTTTGAATTGGAAGCAAAGGAATACAATTAAAGATAAATGTTTTTTAACTAACTTCCAGATTTTTCATTTGGGTTTCTTAAAAGGTTTAATACCTACAGTACATCAAATCCTAGTCTTTTAGCTTGGTCAAAGCTAAATACTTTGTTTCTGTTTGATCTTGCTGTGTGTGCATGCAATAATTTATTGGAGCAAAATAAAATGTGCTTCCAAGTTTTTGATTAATGAAGAGCTGGCCATAGTTTACAAACATTTACATTTTTCTTTTTTCCCCCATTCCCCTGTTCCTCTGAATCACTCTGCAATTTGCTTCATTTTTCCTCTCTGGTTGGTTTTGGCGGCAGACACTGATGATGATGTTGCTCCTCCCAACAGCTGACAGTCACAATGTGGTTTGGCAAGTGTCACCATGTCTTTGTGTTTGTAAAGAAAACTGTTACAGAAGAGCACCTGTTAACCTGCTTTAATCAAATCACATCACCATCACTGAATAGAAAGTTTGATGTAATGATAAATAGAGTTGGGCTTTCAAGTCAGTGCATGTAGGATTTAACTCACCAGTTCCTGTATTAGACATGGAGCAGTCTGCAGTTAATAATGACTTTTTTTTTTTTTAAACAGTGCTAAAACTGCTATAATTCTAATGATTTTCATCTTATGCTGTTAAAAAAATAACCTTTTTGTGGTTCTTTAAGTAAAATTGTTACATTTTTGGTAGTCCCTGCACATTAGAGGTTCCAGTTTTCAACAAACTTTATGGCATGGAAGTTCCAATAGCTGATTATGAATACTTTGTAAATACCAAAGGAAACTATGTATATAAATAGTGTTGGGTCTAATGGTAGTTTGTTGCGTTCAAAGTATGTTGGAACTTAAATTAGCAGTACAACAAAGGTGTTGAAGTTTCAGAGATAAAAGCATGCAGTGGAATGTATTTGTATCTCAGTGACATCTTATACAACAACACCGAGCATGAAGTTTTAGGAGTGCAAACATCACATATTGAAGTCAAGAGTCGGTTGGGTTTTTAACATGTTATACATCTTAAGTCTGAAAAGCCAAGTCACAAATACAATTAGGCCTGTCGCAATAAACAATAAATCAATTAATTGCATGATAAATGAAAATTATCGACCTCATTTTATAGACTTTATCGTTTCATCGTGTCTCTTTCTACTACTAAGCTGAGAAGCTAAGCTAACAAGCTAACCTCTTGTTGAAGTGCCAAAATTCATGGTTGAAACCTGTGCCTTCATTTAAAAAGTTGTTTTTCTCTACAAAACAAAGCTGAGAACTTGTTTAGTGATTTTTATTTATTCATTATTATTAAAAGCTTTCTGTGAAAAATTCTATGCTAAAGAGCTCAAACCACATCGAGCAGCCGCCATTTTGAGAATCAAAGAGAGAGGGCCTATGACGCATCAAGGGGCCTCCCTCCCTTATTTCTTAGAGACTCGCTGCTCACTCCCTCACCATCCATCCTTCGATTCAAACAGTCTTATCTTGCCATCCGGTGGTTAAAAAAGGTTCTACATGCAAAACAAATTAACAAACATTTCCTCTTAACATTGACTATAATTACAAGCTACTGTAAAATTTCAAACGATACTTTTGTTTATTGTGATAATTTCTGAGACAATTAATTTTCCAGCAAAATTTATTATTGTGACCGGTTTAAATACAATGTTCTTGTAGTTCAGTTAGACAAGCGTTTGGGTTATTACAGTGCTGTTTGACAGTGTTTTTGTTTTTTCTTTCTTTCCACGTCAGCATTACTGTCTTCCAGTTTTATTAGTTTACATTTGTTGTTGCTGGCTTCCTCACACAGTAGTTAGTTTTTATGGCTGATTTGTATATAAATGTAGCGTGTTTCCTGTCAAATCCAAATTAATGGTCTGCCTTAAAAAAAATTCAAGGGGAAAAAAAGACTATTACAGTACTTTGTTTTAAATAACAAACCTCATTTTATTTGGTTGATAACAGATTTGATTCCTTGCAGTAGTTTGAACTTACGGTTCTACTTCAGCGTAAGTAAAAAGGTCAGGTCATTGAGGTACAATTTATCAACTGATTCAGCTAAAACGACAAAACCTTGAACTGTAGTTTAAAAGATAATCAGTGAGTGTGGCCTTTTAAAATAAACAGGAAAAAACTTTGTTATAATGCAATAGACTGTTTTACAATATTGAACTTTTCTGTCAGTTGCTCCAGAAGTTGCTGTTTGGTTAAAAGAAAGCCTCAGCTGTCCAAAATGTTAGAAAACTGTCTTAAATAGATTGAAAATAGATATGGAGGATGGACTTGGTGTGAGTGGTAGGGAAGATCACAAACACTTTGATGACACAAACATTGTTTCACCCATAAACACAACTGACCTTTTTCCTAACATCCACTTTTATTTAGTTATGACTACGGTAATTCAACAGCTGTATGTCAAACTGACTATGCTGTGTTAACAAACTACTAAAAAACCCCTTTTTAAAAAATAACAGTTTCAAATCTTTTACTTACAGTGTATTATACAGGACAAAAAATACAGTTTCCTATTATACAAGAACTTCACTTGAGACATTTGGCTTCATTACAAAATGATGACATGAACCATGTTGTCATGAGGCATTGTCTGAATATAAAAATAACACTCTTTAAGGCCACCCTTGTAGAAGACCAAAACTTGGTCTCTTGAAAATACATCTCCACCTCTAATCCAGAGTTCTTCTTCTTCCTATTAATGTTGTTCCAGCATGCAAGCTTAGTGTGCACGCTCCATGCCTCATTTCCTGTTTTTAGCGTATATGGCAGGGACACTGTACCAAATTCAGGCTTGGCGTAGTTATTAAAAGTGTTTTGGGTTGGTTTTGTGCATGTGAAGGTATTTCTAGATATACTGTAGTCTCATATTTTCAACGATATTTTTAGATGTTTTTTTTATGTGGAGAAATCCTGAAGCTATGTTGTACTCAGCACTGTCCTAATATAATACTTTATGTGGAACTATAAGATATGCAATTGTTTTAAAACAAACTAGCATATATAATAATCAGAAAACACAATATTTTCTTGCTCTCATGGACTCATAAGACTCAGGAAAACCAGATGGGTATAAAGTGTAACTATGGAGTATTGGAGAAGGGGTAAGATTAAATAAGTTTTACTTCTTCCTACCCCTTTTCAGACATTAAATGAGATTTGTGTGTGTGCATGAATATGGGTATGTGTGTGTGGATAGGTGTGTGCACATTTGGATAAACGTATTTCTTTATTTTGTGTGCGTTCAGTCAAAGCAGATGTATTTGCAGATGTGTGCTTTGCAAAGAGTTCTGTGTGTTCAGATGTGCATGTATATGTGTAGATGTGTATATGTATGGATGCACAGATTCATATTGGTGTTGATGCTGATGCATCCTGTGCAGTGTGCAATGATTTTGAATTAATTAAATAAATGTCTCGATTGGCCGTTGAGTTTGATCATGCAGCTTGTCTCTGCTTGCCCTTCCTCACAGACCTTTGACCTCTCCCAGATGTCCAACATGGTTTTTCTTTGTGTTAAAAGCTGCCCTCACCCCTCCTCCTGTTACATCATATAGCTGCTACCCCAAGCAGATGCTGTCCCATCCATTTTTAACGCCCATTTCTCAGAGATGAATGATCTCCTTCAGATAGCACACAGCCATTGCTGTTCTGTCGTTGCAAACACGCAGTTCAAAGTGAAGGATACATGTCATGTGAGGTGCAGCGGCTGGCTCGCTGTTTTTCTTCTATCACCAGCTTGTTTTAGATCATGTATTTTAAATGTGTTCAACGTGCTCTTACAGTCGTGTTTGTATTATTATTATTGTTGTTGTTGTTGCTTTTCTCTTTTTATTTACAATCATCAGTCATAGCAGACATGTGATCTCATCATTTCCTTATGCCAGTGACTGATCTCATTCATCTGTCTGTCTACTAGGCTGCTGGAAACTGGTGACACAGAGGAGTCTAAGGGTAAGATGAAGCCTCTACTTTTACTCCACTCGAATCATCTATTGTTTCACCGGCTGCCTTCCCAGCTGACGACTTTCTATTAGTCAGCCTGAAATGAAAACTGATCTCCCAGCTGATGTCGGATCACCCATTGGGTTTATTGATGCATGCATTTTAAAACTCCTCCGCAGAGGAGTGTGACAAAATAAATGCAGTTATGAGCTTAGTTTAGTTTTGTTGAGACTGAATAACACAAAAGGGGATGTTTTAACCACAGTGGTAGTTTTATTTTCAAATCTACAGGAAAAAAATTAAAGACTACAAGAAAAATGTTTGCACACTGTGACTTAGTTTGTGTGTTTAAGTCTCTGCCTCTCCTGGTATGTCTCTGTTGTTTATCATAATTTGGTGTATATTCATTCATTTATACAAGTTAGTCTCTTTGAGCCATGAGGACTCGTTTACAAGTCTGTTAAGCTTGTTTAGAAGTTGTTGTTTTTTTTTTTTTTTTACATTTTAATTTTAGTCTTTTGCAGTGTAGGGATAAATCTAGGCCACTAACAGAATTGTCTCCTCATATTCTTCCACCTGAGCCCACAGCCTGAAAGACCCTCCATCATATGGCTATACAGTACAGTATATCATGTCTTTTGAATGAGGCATGTCATGTGATATTTGCTCATACAAGTCACAGAACGTTTAAATTGGTTTAATGTTATGTTAGACAACCATTTTAGTCCACTCATGATAATTTTAGGATCAACTCATTGAGGAGGGATTTGCTTTTTCTCCAGTATCTGTTTCCTTTGCTCTGTCTGTACTTATGTTCACATAGACATAAGTAATCTGGTTAAATGGCCATTCGGAATAAAAATGTGTCATGTAAACGCCCCATTCTGATTATTTTTAGTTTAGCGCGATCCAAAATAATTTGTAATCAGAACGAAACATGTGGTTTGTGCTGTTTCCTAACCCGAACGGTGTTCGTGTAAACACTTAATGTGTTCATTTTTTTCCCATCGTGAAAAACTGACCTGAATTCGCGTGTGCGTCATAATTAATTTCCGCCTGGCTAATGCTAATAATATTAGCATGTCAGGGAAGCAAAATTGGTCGGTGAGCGACAACATTTCTACTAGAAACTTAGAAAGAGCTCAAAATGATCTGCATCACCTGGAACTCAGTCAGGGAGTGCAGTAACGTCTCCACTGTCATTAAAATCTGTCGCGGGTCCATTTTGGGCGCTTAGGTTTGTTTACGTTCACCCCGGAAGTAAACAGGAAGTAGAACTTCTTCTGTGTTTTTATTTTTTTTTTATTTTTTTTAGGAGAGTTTACCACTCTGCACATGTCAGTACTTCTGTTCAGAACAAAGCGCGCTGCATGTAAACGTTCATCATGAACAGATTGTGCCCATGTAAATGATACATTTGAATTATTTAATCTGAAAACATTTCAATCTGGTCAAAGAATTTTGCACATGTAAACATAACTAGTTGCAACTGTTTGTTCACTTGACATGCTCAGGAGCAGGGGGCGACTAAAACATGCAGGACTGTGGCCCTCGAGGACGTCACTGATCTTAATAAATGCAGCTTGCATCAAAGCTAAGCATTGTCAGTGATTTTATTTTGTTGTTTAATTAAACATTGCATATATTACATATGCTTGGCACTTAAATTATTATTTGAATTAGTTTGAAAGCTGAACGAATAGGTCAATAATTGACTTAATTCACTTCCATTTGTTTGATTTAATTTATATTGCATCAGTTTGCAACCACAATCCAATGCCACAATACATAAAATTAAACGGGGTTTAAGTTTTAACTACCTGCATTCAAATTAAATGGTTTGAATGCAATTAACTGCACAAACTCATAATGCTTACATATAGACATTAAGAAAATCTGTAGACATTCTGGAAAACCTATTGCTACATTATTTTATTTTAAATGGTAAGATATTAATGGTTCACATGCTTTCCACAGGACCCCACTTCAAACGTTCTGAACTATCACTTTCACCATCTTCGTCTTCTGTTTCTGGTTTGTGATGTTTGTTGCAGGGTTTGACGTGGTTAGGATGTCACTTTTGCTCCAAGTTGTGCAGATTTCATGTATTTCTCTATTCGTGAGAGCATATAGACTTGTACTGTATTTATATATGGCTGTTCTAAGGTCAACGGTCCATCCAATAAGCTCTTAACAGGGCAGTCTTGAAAGACACATGAAAACACTTAAGGTATAGTTTGTTGACTTATGCAAAAGTTTTTCCATTTCTTCTGTTTTTTTTTTTTTTCCCTGACTCCAGTTTTGGTCTTGGATCACTGATTATGTTAAAAAAAATTGGACTGAAGTCAAAGCTATGAGTGCAGTTCAAGTGCAGTCACCAGTCTGCAATGCTTAACAATTCATTTGAAGTAAATCACTTTAAGCTCTGAGCAGCAGGGGAGCTTGAAGCATGAATCAAAAGTGGAAGGTTTTTTTTTTATTTTCTTCTTCCACTGGAAATACTTAGTTTTTCAGAGCCATGCTATTATTTAGGATTAAAATATCACATTGTCAAAGCAATAAAAAAAAGATTTAAAGGGGGAGACAGGATTAAATTGCAGTGAATCGGGACTTTTTAATATTATATTTAACGAGTTCCTCATGTTTAGAAAACTTCATTTTCAGTGCTGTTTTCCATCAGTCAGATGGGATTTAGTTCTCTTTTTCTATTGATGTGCCTACTGTTAAAACTCTAAAAACATATACCAGTGTGTGTGTGTGTGTGTGTGTGTGTGTGTATATGTATTAAAACTTAGTGTCTTTGTTTTTAAACTTGAGCTAAGGACAATCACTTCTTTTACCTTATTGGACCAAAACCACAGAAGTCAGTAACATTACCCACTTGTTCATCTGTGGTCAGTACTAATTATGTCCATTGTGTGTTTTTAGATGATGAGAAGCCAGTGGAGTCTGCCAAGAGAAGTGTCACTTCAAAGATGTCTCATTTTATGGTACAGTATTGTAATATTTTGGTTTACCTTCTGTCTTCCTTAGTGCAAGTCTTTTCGATTGAATCATCATGATGGTGTTTCATCTTACTCTTGAAAGTCTGACATCTCAGGAATAAAACCCATCTCACAGCATATGATTACATTTTGGTGTGTGGCCTTGGCTTAATGTTAAGCAGAGGTTAAATTTAGTTCAGTTTTGGCTTAATGCAAGTAGTGGTTAGAGTCAGTGTGAGTCTCAAGAAATGTATGTGTTTGTGAAAATCTTTGACGTGGTTGGGACTGGTACTACTGTACTGTAACACAATATTTGATTATTTACTTTGTACTGTAACACAATATTCGGTTATTTACTTTTGTCAGATATTGTCTTGCAAGTATAGTTGCTGAATCCAAAAACATTTCTAGACATCACTTTTTAAAGTTGTATACACTAGCATGACATCAGTATAAGCCATCCCTCTGTTCTGTATTGCTAAAACAGTAACGGTACATTTATGGGTTTCTGGTTGGAGTTGTTCAGGCTGTATATGAGTTTACTAAGTTTGATAGTTTGGTGCAGTCATTTTTCTTCTTTAGCAAGACACTTATCTGTTTATTCTTTTACAAATAGAAATTTTAGCAAAAAAAATCTTTGTACAATACATTTGTATTTAACTAATTCATAAGGTAGTTGAAGTGGAATGTGTTGAATTGGAATGAACTGACTGTGACAGGATGTATCTGGATTTCAGTCAGAGTTGGATTGAATCCGATTGCAACCTGTTTCTTTAGATCTGTCCGGAGCCAATCTCAAGTATTGAATCTGGGTCACAATTGGTTTCATTGTTTCCCCTACCATTATCAAAGGAGGGCAACCCGCCCTGTCAACAGAACTGAGTGCCCTGCCAACTGAACTGTCCTTCTCCCCATCGACAACTGTAGCGCTAAGCCAGCAACATGCAATACAGATGCGCTAAATAAAAAGCTACAGAGGTAGTGCTCGGTTTCCCTCACTCTGAGCAGTTTCTTTTGACCCCCCACCCACCCACCACCGGTCGACAACTGTCGGCACAAACAGCGCACAACGTGTGTCCGATTTCCCAAAATTAAGGAAATCGGGGCCAATAACTCAGCCAGCCGATTTATCAATGCACCCCTAATATTTACTTTAGATTAATTAAAATGGTGGTACGAAGAGGAAAAGACGTTTGTGTGCTTGTTGGCTGACAACGGTATTCAGGTGGAGCTAAACCAAATTAACTCATTTCACGAACTTCAGCTGATAGAGGGCATGTGACCTTTACATTTTTGGAAACAGTGGCAGTGGATGGCCAGTGTTTTGTGACTTTTTCCACTTATTTTCCCATTCCTGTGTTGTGTTGCCTTGGATAGGAACAAACTTTGATTTGGTTTGTAAAAGGTCATGTAGATGGGGACTTTTTTGAGCTCCCTCTGCTGGAACTTCAAGTAAAATTACTGCAACTTTTCCAACATATTGTGCATCATTTACAGTTTGTAAATTTTGAGTTTAAAAGGGTCATTACAGATTTAATGTTTTCCACATTGAATGTATTTTGGAATAAAAATGATTGCTATGGAAGAATTCTTCCCACCTCATCTCCATCCAAGCTGTCATATTTTTGCCAGTATTTAAACGCATTTACTCTGAAAGTTGACAGCACAATATTAAGCCCAAATATTTCAATTTACTAATTTCCTGGTGATGTCACTGTTTATAAATGTTGCTGCTGTCTGTTCTTTTCATTTTCCTTTCACGTTCTGGTTTCCCTGTAGCCTTTTCCAGTGCAGCTGTTGCACACCAGCTCCTCTCTGGAAGTTTGCTTCATTAATAACAAATTAAGCCATTCGTTACTTCACTTAGCTGTCTTGCACCTGGTTGCAAGCCTGGCCAAAGGCATTACTTCAGCTCACACTGTCCATGGAGGTCTGAAAACGATTGTGGGAAGAAAAATTTAGAGCACTAAAAGAAGCAGTCAGGAACAGAAAACTCGAGATGATCCCAAATCCTGTGGGAAATTGTCGCACGTGAGTTTGAAATGAACTGAGAATCTGGTTTTCCCATGATGCTGAGGTTTCAAAGGTGGTTAGGTTTCATAATGTTTGAAGTGAATAGCTGTTCTAATTTGGCATTTAAAGACTAGGACCAGTGCCAGGCTTTGCCAAGTGAACCCAGATGGCTACAAGTTTTTCCAACAAACAAACTTGGTAGAAAAACATGTTCTTGAAAGAGCTTCTATTATCATACATCTTTTGCTCCTGTCTAAAATATCATACCTTAAGGCTCCTCAGTTCCCCACCAACAACAATGAGAGATAACACATTTCTGTCCTTTCTTAAAGTTTCTGTAGAAAACCAGATATCTATTTGAGGAGATGGAGTTGGTGAGATCATTTGCTTTTTAACATACAGTGCATCCAAAAAGTATTCACAGCACTTCATTTTTTCCATTTTTTATGTTACAGCCTTTTTCCAAATTGTTTTAAATTTGATATTTCCTCAAATTTCTGAACACAACACCCTCATAATGTGCAAAAGGATTTGAGATGTTTGCAAATGTATTAAAAGTAGAAAACTAAGAAATCACTTTTGCATATACCTTTGGTTGCAATTACAGCCTCGAGTCTTCTTGAATATGATCCCACAAGCTCAGCACACCTATCTTTAGGCAGTTTGTCACATTCTTATTTGCCATACTTCTCAAGCTTCATCAAGTTGTATGGACGTCTGTTCACTGCCAGTTTCAGATACAAAATGTTCAATCAGAGTAAAGTCTGGTCTCTAGTTTGACCACTCTAGGACCTTCACTGAGTGGTCCTGAAGCCACTCTTTGGCATCTTGGTCATGTGCTTTGGGTCGTTGTCCTGCTGGAAAAATGAACCGTCGCCCAGTCTGAGGTCAAGAGTGCTCTGGAGCAGGTTTGTATCCAGGATGTCTCTGTACATTGCGGCATTCATCTTTTCCTCTATTCTGACTAGTCTGCCAGTTCCTACTTTGGAAAAACATCCCCATAGCATGATGCTGCCACCTCCATGCTTCACTGTAGGGATGGAGGGAAAGTATTTGCCTGGTAATGAGCGATGTCTGGTTTCCTCTAAACATGATGCCTGGCATTCACACCAAAGCGTTCAATCTTTGTCTCGTCCAACCAGAAAATTTTGTTTCTCGTGGTCTGAGTCCTTCAGGTGCCTTTTGACAAACTCCAGATGGGCTGCCATGTGCCTTCTTATTAAGGAGTGGCTTTCTTCTGGGCACTCTACCATACAGGTATGATTGATGGATTGCTGCAGAGATGGTTGTCTTTCTGGAAGTTTCTCCTTTCTCCACAGAGGAAGTTTGGAGCTCTGACAGAGTGACCATCAGGTTCTTTGTCACCTCCCTGACTAAGGCCCTTCTCCCCCCGATCCTTCAGTTCAGACAGCCAGCCAGCTCTAGGAAGAGTCCTGGTGGTTCCACACGTCTTCTATTTATGAATGATGGATGCCACTGTGCTCATTGGGGCCTTCAAAGCAGCAGAAACTTTTCTGTATCCTTCCCCAGATTTCTCAACACAATCCTGTATGTTTACAGACAATCCCTTTGACTTCATGCTTGGCATTTGTGCTCTGACATGCACTGTGCCTGCCCCAGATGTGAAGGCGAAGCCAAGGGCCAACATAAGCTGGTGCGTTCTGTTGCACAAGGCCTCTGCTTCCAGTTCTGGGTTAAGACTGGTCAGATGGATGCCTCAGTGCTGAGCTTGTAACGTCCTTACATAGACAGGTGTGTGTCTTTCCAAATCAAGTCACTCAACAGAATTTACCACAGGTGGACTCAATTTAAGTTTTAGAAACATCTCAAGGATGATTAGTGGAAATGGTATGCATCTTCATGGTAAAGGCTGTGAATACCTGCACACATGTGATTTCTTGGTTTTCTTTTTTTTTTTCATAAATTTGCAAAAATATCCAAAAATCCTTTTCACATTGTCATAATGAGGTATTGTGTATATAATTTTGAGGAAAGAGATTAATTTACTGGTAATTAATGTGGAATAAGGCTGTAACATAACAAAATGTGGAAAAAGTGAAGTGTTGTGAATACTTTCCGGATGCTCTGTAAACAAAAGCAAGACGATGTGTATGTGAGTACTTCCAGAGAACAGCATAACACATTTTTACTTTGGATTTCTTAACTGAATTTCTTGAATTTGAGAATGTGTATTGCAAAAGAGTAAATCCTGCTTTGTGGAAAATAACTTCCATTCTTGTGATCAGTGAGCAGCACTTATTTGTAAGAGGCTTCTCTAATTTATAGGAAGTTCAATTTAGGGTATTTTCCTCACAGCTGGAGATCTACTGGTACTTATCCTCACCAGGTTATGCCAGGGGCTCACTGAAGTGTTTACTGACTCTGCTGCAGGCTTCATGCTGCACATGTGTGGAAAAGATTCACCTACTGATCTTAAAAGACACGACAGTCAGATGTAAATGTCCCCTTCTTGGACTTTTTTTTTAATACTATATTGTTTCCATGACAAAAGTTGAGAGAGGAGTACAGGTAGGTGTCATATAGTTAATTAGACTTATTTATTTCAATTATATTTAAAATAAATACTGTACATTCATTCAACCTTTTATTTATACAGGTTAGTCTCAGTGACTCATTAGGACTCCATTTCAAGAGAGACCTGTTTTAGGCAAACCACAGATAAGGTACACATCAGTAAACAGCCAAAAATTCAAATAAAACAAAAGTAAATAGAAGTAATGATATAAAACAAAATTAAATAAAATTTGTGATGTAAATCAAAATAGAATCTTTATAAAATGAGGTAAAATACTACCAAGTTCAGTCCACACTGTGGTATACAGGTAATGATGGCTTGAGCGCATGCTGTAACTGCATTGGCGAGGTGACGTAGAAGGAGATGTATATGTGCTACCATAGTCAATGGTTGGAACGAAAGTAGCAACTACAAGATGTTTCCTAGCTTTCAGAGTTGAGCAAGATCTATTTCTGAAAAAGAAACCCAATTTTAATTTCAGTTTCTTTATCAAGTTTTTGACATGTGGCTTAAAAGAGAGATGCAAATCAACCAAGATTCCCAAGTATCGATAAGAATCCACAAACTTGGTAGAAACACCATTTGTAAGTAAGATAGAAGGAAATGTTGCTGGTACTAACTTTCTGTTTTGTAAAGCTTTGGTTTTATCAGCATTTAGCACCAGTTTGAAATGGAACAAATCTGACTGGATGATGTCAAATGCAGACTGTAAGAGCTGGAAAACCTTAGCAATTGTTTTAGCACGACAATAAACAACTGTATCATCAGCATAGAAATGCAAGGATGCATCAGGAATGTTCTGACCTACATTACTTATGTAGATTGTATAGAGAGTGGGTCCTAAGACTGAGTCTTGTGGTACACTCTTACTGACAGTTAATATAATTAAAGTAACATTCATTACTTTCAGCCTGAAAGATAATTAGAAAACCAACTGATAGTGGGGTCTGAGAAACCAATGTCTGAGATCTTATGACTTAAGATGTCATGGTCTGCTGCATGAAAAGCTTTATAGACTGGTCTAAACAAAGTGCATCACAGTAGTCCTTAGCATCCAGTGCTTCAACAACATCATTAAAAACCTTCAACAAAGCAGTCACTGTGCTGTGTTTCCTGAGGCCAGATCAATGGGAAAATAATATGTTAAAGAATCCAAATACAGTACTTCTCGACATAAATGAAATCATATTAGCCACAATATTTTGGAAAATGAATCCCAACACAACTGGAACATTTCGCTCAACTCTACAGAGATGTCACAAAATATAAACTGTATGAGATTATTTTGTAGAAAATTTTATTTGTTTGTCTTTACCGTTGAGCTTCATCAGAACATTAAAAAATCTGCATCACCTCAAGGATTTTTGACAGTTATTTTATTTGATTAAGTACATTTACAACATTTGGCCACATTGTTCGAAGGCTGTTGTGCAGGAGGAAAATTTGCAGAATTTCGTTGAAACATTTTTCCAACCGTTCATAAAGGAATTGGTTATCCTTTAGGCTTGTGTTGCATCAAATGACCGAGAACATTGGTCGAGAAAACGACAACGGTCGACAACAGTGAGTCTAACCACGCCTCAAACATGCTTCAGATTCCTCATCGATTCCAAGAAGTGCAAACCAAAGGTCTTGCATGGTTCCTTGACTTAAACATCTTTAAAATCTGTGGACAGACCTCAGAAACATGTTGCTCAAGACAACACATAAAGATCACAGAACAAAAACCCATTCTGCAAGACGAAAATTGTGCAAACAGTCGCTGATTGAGTTCGCTGGGTACAAAAGGCATTTAAAAGCTGTAATATTTACATATCAGAAACCAGCGCTAGGTATAATAAGTCCTTAATATTTATTATGGACAAGATTAAAAAGCCAACAGCTTAGTGATGAAACTCATTTCTTTACCATGTTTGCAATGAACAAGAAGTTTAGCATTAATTCCTTGTTTGATTTCCAACATATGCTTAGCTGGGTATTCAAATATGTGTGAGTTACAGAATGTCACTGCATCACCTCCTATTTTTTGTAATTTTGCCAAGATTGTGTAATTCTAAATCTAAAATAAACCCAAACATGACATTTTTAAACAAAAAGGGACTTATAACCATGTTAAATACTTGTTTTTTTTTTAGGTTTACTCTTGCAATTGATCGTTTAAAAAAAAAAAAGAAGTAATCTTGTTCTCTCTCAGCCTATCTCAGTTACAGAGTCTGTGATTACAGGTGCCCAGACATTTGCATGTCATTTTATATATAGACTCACACCGGATCACTTACCTCTAAGCAGCTCAGCTGGACCATTGCAAGGGTTAAGTGCTATTCCTAAAAGCAGGGGAGGAGCTTTATTTATTCACTTCCCTTATCAAGATAATCCTCACAGCGTGTGCACCTCAGCAGGACTTCTTTCAAGTTCAGGTCCAATTTTGGGTCTAACCTCCCCTCTTTACATGTAGGACCACAAAGGGACGGAGGATGGAAGCAGCAGGCGGCGATGTGATGACAAACTAAAGCATCAGCTGATCAGCAGTAACAAAGAGGAATCATCTTCTACCTGGTGAGCGATTTGAAGTGGATGCCAGCATGGATGAACAGTTGTATTTATATTCTACTATACATTATGTTCCTTTTGTGCCACTTATATTATATGTGAGAAAACACTGGGAACAGATATACACCTTAAAAGTACAGTACTGTGGTTGATATCCACACCCAGCAAACTGAGCAGTCTGAATGGAACTGAGATAATTACAGACAAGTTGAAAGACAGTCATAAACTGCTGCTGAGATGCACAACCGAGATAGACCTGCAGAACTTGCCTTTTTATCACTGTTGTTAGATATGCACACCAACACACGTACAAACAGGAGTCTGTTAACAGCAGACTCAAAAGGAGTAGCTACAAAGGAGCTCCAGCTTTTGTTTAAAATGTAGCAATAATTCACAAGTTTGTGCATTAATGTCAAACATGGAACCAAAAATACTAGTTTTTCCTCTAAACAAGTCCATGTTTCCATCTTAAGCCATATTTTGTCACTAGCCTTTGGTGCATTGAAAGGAATACAGGTAGTCCCCGGTTTACGGCCGAGATTCGTTCTAACGGCTCGGCCGTATACCGATTTAGCCGTATACCGGATACGCCCGGATACGCGGCCGTCTACGTGGATTTTCGGCCGTAAAACGAAACAGAAACTAAACGGCGATCGGTATCGTCTTTTTAAACACGTTTTTTCAATGTAAAACAACTTCGAACGGCCATATTAATGTTTTTCAATGTGTTTTAATGTGTTTCCAATCAGTTAGCTAACAAAATACCCCACATAAAAACAAAAAAATCCATAAAATGCTGCAAAAAAAGTCCGCGAAATGTGATGGCGTCACTGGGGGGCGACGGCCGTATACGCGAAACGGCGTAAACCAAGTATGCCGTAAACCGATGACTACCTGTATATGCATTTACATACACACTACCTGGCCAAACGTATTTGCTCACCTGTCTTGACTCGCATTTGAACTTAATCCATTGGTTTCAATATGACGTTGGTCCACCCTTTGCAGCTAGAACAGCTTCAAGTCTTCTGGGAAGGCTGTGCACAAGGTTTAGGAGTGTGTTTATGGGGATTTTTGACCATTCTACCAGAAGCGCATTTGTGAGGTCACATACTGATGTTGGATGAGAAGGCCTGGTTCTGTCTCTGCTCTAATTCATCCCAAAGGTGTTCTATCAGGTTGAGGTTAGGACTCTGTGCAGGCCAGTCAAGTTCATCCACACCAGACTCTGCCATCCGTATCTTTACAGACCTTTCTTTGTGCACTGGTGCACAGTCATGTTGGAAGAAGAAGGGATCAACTCCAAACTATTCCCCCAAAGTTGGGAGCATGAAATTGTCCAAAGTGTCTTGGTATGCTGAAGCAGAGTTCCTTTCACTGGAACTAAGTGGCCAAGCACAGCTCCTGAAAAACAACCCCACACCTTAATCTCACCTCCACTAAACTTTACACTTGGCACAATGCAGTCAGACAAGTACCGTTCTCCTGGCAACCTCCAAATCCAGACTCGTCCACCAGATTGCCAGATGGAAAAGTGCAATTTGTCACACCAGAGAATGCACCTCCACTGCTCTAGAGTCCAGTGGTGGCGTGCTTTACACCACTGCATCTGACACTTTGCATGCATTTGGTGATGTATGGCTTGGATGCAGCTACTCGACCATGGAAACCCATTCTGTGAAATTCTCTGCACACTTTTCTTGAGCTAATCTGAAGGCCACATGAGGTTTAAAGGTCTAGTGATTGACTCTGCAGAAAGTTGGTGATCTCTTCGCACTATGCGCTTCAGCATCCGCTGACCCCGCTCCTTCAGTTTACATGGCCTACCACTTCATGGTCAAGATGCTGTCATTCTCAAACACTTCCATTTTCTTATAATACAGTTGACTGTGGAAGATTTATGAGCGAGGAAATTTCACGACTGGATTTGTTGCATAGGTGGCATCCTATACAT
>JARVLU010000489.1:15461330-15476117 GCA_031762415.1 Simpsonichthys santanae
CAGGCATTTTGGGTTTTCATGAGCTGTATGCCATAATCATCAGTATTAAAACAATTAAAGACCTGAAATATTTCAGTAGGTGGGCAATGAATCTGAAATACTGTATATGACAGTTTCATTTTTATCATTACAGTATGGAAAATAATGAGCTTTATCACAATATGCTATTTTTTTTTAGAAGGACCTGTATGTGACCTCCCTGCAGAGCTTCTTCAAAGATCACCCATAGGTTACAAAATAAATCAACCAACTGGTGAAATCAGCTTCTCTCCCACAGATTCATTATGATAATCTATTGTTTCTGCAACTGTCCTAAACGAAGTGAACTGACATGCCTGTATGTTATAAAGTGACAAAAGCATTGTGTTGGAGAAATTTCAGGTAGTGACAGAATCCATCACCTGCACAAACACATTTTCAGCTTGTTTGGTATCTTGTAGCCCGAGCCAGCAGCACAGACGGACTGAAATGCTTGGTTGATTTGTTGGCAGGGACACAGGGACTGGCATGGAGCATATGAATAAATTCATTGCAGAAACAATACAAATGTGAATTTCAGGCATTGTTTTGGGGCAAAAAAAGAAAGTCACGTATTGCTCAGAGCCAGGTTTGCTTTAGCAACTCCATCTGAAATAAACTTTCACTAACTCACACCTAGAGACAATTTAGAGTTACCAGTTACTCCAACATGCATGTTTTTGGTCTGTGGGAGAAAATCGTAGTACATGCTGCCCAAAACAAAAGGCATGCCTGGGTTTTCTCATGACACCTCGGTTTCTTAGTGTAAAAACATGCACGTTAGGTTAATTTACTACTCTGCATGTGGTGTGACTGAATATGAATGATTGTCCGTCTCATTTATCTCTATGTGTTACTGTAATAGATCTTTTAAACAGCTCAGGCCAAATCCCAACTATTGGAGATAGGCTTCAGCTTCCTGTGACCCTAAACAAAGACATTCAGGTAAAGACAATGAAAACGAATGATTTATTGAATGACGGGTTAAAGTAACAAAGCTAACTTAGTAAGCTAATACATTTAACATGATTTCAGTTAATGTTGACCCCCAAGTTAGCAGACTGAGGAAGGGGCAGAGTCAGACATACAAAAGGTATTTTATTTGCAGGTGTAGGTGATGTTCAGGCTGAAAGGGAAAAAAAAAAGGACAAGCTGAAGATTGAGATTCTGTCTGGTTTATTGAGATAACTTGTGTTTGCCGATATGGCTTTCTTACTGTTGTCTGTGTTTGTAGATGGAGCCAGAGAGGAGGGAGAGGCAAGGTCCTAGGCTTCCACAGGGAGAGAGATGATCCAGAGGAGGTGAGTACCGTTGGAGAGAGGAACAGGTTGTTGATGTTTGGTTGTTGCTGATCCTGATGTTTGGATGGTTGAAGGGACAAGATGACGTCAAGGTGAAGGCACAAGGAATGAGGAGGTCTTAGAAGACTCGAGGGAACAGGACTTCTTCTGGAGAAGATATCAAAAGACAGGTTAGCAGAATTGTTTAGAAACTAGTTTACTAACCGTCCATTATTTACCATGTGGTGTCACAATCGGGCAGCACAGTGGCACAGTTGGTAAAGCTGCCGCCTCTCAGCGAGCAGGTGACTCTGGTTCAAATCCCAGTCTGGGGACCTTTCTGGGTGGAGTTTGCATGTTCTCTCAGTGCATGTGTGGGTTTTCTCCGGGTACTCCGGTTTCCTCCCAAAGACCAAAAAACATGCATGTTAGGCTGATTGGCGACTCTAAATTGTCCCTAGGTTTGAGTGAGAGAGTTAATGGTTGTTGGTCTCTATGTGACCCTGTGATGGACTGCTGGAGACCCTGGAGTCTTCTGTGACTCATTTTCAAAGAGTTTGAAATTACACTGTATTATAAATAACGTTTTGTTATAAACTTAGTGGCAAAAATCACTCCTGACAATCATGCACTTTTTTTTCTTGTTTTGCAAGCCAAAATTCTTAGACCAGTTTGACCTAGGTGTTTAAATTGTCTGTCAGTCATTTTACATCACCACCATCCCTGTTTAGTCTTTGTGCCTCCATCGCTGAGTAAAGAGGGGAACTGGAAAAACCCTTCATCCATGTGCATTTTGAGCAAGTTCACTTGAAAAATAGTGGAAGTACCAACTTCCATTTTAGTCCTCCTTCTCACTATGAATCATGATTTCTTCTTCACATCTCATAGTCCAGTGAGTCTCTTGTGTAATCTTGTCAACCACCTTGTCTATTTGTCAGGCGATGATTCAGGCCATTTACTTTAAGGTATAATCCCAGCTTCATCTTCAGTCAAACTATACCTGCTACACATTTTACTACTGGCTGTGGTTTTTCTTAATTTTGAGTTTGAGGAGAACATTTTAAATGACTAAACAAAGTGTGTACATTAGGCAAAGTCCCATTATATTACTGGGAAAAAAACAAAACAAATGAAAAAAAAAAAAATCCAAAGGTGGTGGTATATCATGAATGTGTGCAGTAAACTGAGTAGATGGCACATTGAATGCTAGCTGCTATTAAAGTCTCCAGCAAGAGGCCAAACATGAGAAGAGTGGTCAGTTCCATCACCAATACAATAATAAAAAAGGGCTTTGGGGATTTTTCTGCTATCTCAAAACTTATGTATAATAGAAAATTTCATCCCAATGTGTATATGGGGATTCTGGGGTTTTCCATCACAAAACAGTTTTCTTGCAGTTCCTGAGTGACAGGGTGGAGCCAATTACACACAGCTGTCTCCAGTCAGCTGATGGGAGCAGTGACTGTTTGGACCAACAAGACTCTGCTGGGACATGGTCCATTCCTGGTACTGTGTCCAGACATAGTGAGAATCCTCTGTGCTAAGATTGTACAAAACCTTTGTGCTCCTCGTGGCCTTTGCATCTCCTGTGTACAGTTCCTTACTCATTGGTTTTCCCTTGAGCCACCAGCCAGCCTGTATTTACCAGCGTCTCCTAGGATCCCACCTCTGGAACTGCTACCTATAAGCATTACAATAAAATGTCAACCCAACATCCTGACCTTCAGTCTTGACGTCCGTCCTGCCTCTTTCCACTTCGCACCTTGGCCATCTCCTTTGCCCTGGAATCCCCCGGTCTCTGCTACCTTCACTTTAAAGAAAAATACAAGAAAGACACTTTAATCATAACTCTAGACTTCAAACAATATCTTTAAGAATATCCTCATAATTTCTTCTCTCCTGCTGCTCTCTCCAGTGTTCCTGGAAACTCACAATTGTAAATAGAACACTTACCATTTCTACTGTTGTTGGTTTCTTGGTTCTCGAATGGTACTCTGACCCCCGTGACCCTGAAATGGAAGAAGCGGGTAAAGAAAATGGATGGATGGATGGTACTCTGTGTTGTTTTACAATCAAACTAGAACGTGATACAGTGAAAAGAAAAATCAATCGTTTAAAACGTTTGCACTTTTAAAATCATGACCACGGCTGTGATGCTTCTTTTAAATACTATTTAAAACTGAAAAAAATTAAATAAATAACTTTAATACATAACTACCTCCAATTATCTAAGACTCTAAAAACAAAATAACTTGAAATCCTCTCTTTTTTTTAACATACCTTCCACCAGTCTTTTCTATATCCTCATGCTGTGGCTGATCAACCTTTTTTAACCTCTGTAGTTCATAAAACTCAGGTTATCAACCTTGCTCTTAAAAATGTGTTTCAATACATTTAATCTTCTTTTTTTCCATTGCCTTTTTACTCTCCAGGACTGGGTTAAACAAGCTTGCAATTCCCTGGCCATCTTCCTGAGATGACTCTCATAAGAATATCATTTGGAACGATGGTCTGTTCATTCTTGGGCTATTTTATATTCAGCTCACTCATTTTCTTTATTCATCAGCACCTCAGGTACTCCTCAGCACTGACCTTTGCTCAGCTGACACACTTAGTACCTTTCTATTTCTCTTCTGTACCACTTCTGCTAGTTCTTGAACTATACCCCCCCCACCCCCCCAAAAAAAAAGTCAAGACAGGATAACGCAATAGGAGACAAGATTTCGTTAAGCGCATGGTTCAGTTGGATTTAAGTTAGTTTTATGGCTCCTAAAGGCACGGATATAGGACATTGTAAAGTGTAAATGGAAAAAGTAATACAAAAATGTGAGGTTTTAAGGGTTTTGTAGCAACAGCCCTTATATTTTATTATAATTAAAAAAAAAAAACACTTTACCAAAAGGCAAAGAAACATCTTGAACTTTGGGAGGCTTTTCTTCTTTGGCTTGCAAATACTTTTTCAGCCAAGAGAGGAAGCAATCTTGGATTAAAAAAAAAAAAAATGCTATCAATTTAGTGCTAAATCAATGAAGTGCAAAAGAAAACCCACTCCAAAATATTCAGAAAGGTGAAATGTGAAACTTTCAGATGCGTTACCTTCACAAAAAGTTACAAAACTAAAAACAAGTGAATTGAAATCAAAATAGTACCACATTTCCTGAATGTTTACAATATTTTGAAAGCACTTAAGTTTTTGCATGAATCTTAGATTTTTCTGTCTCAATGTTTTCTGTCTCCTTGTGTTTTCGCGAAGTGACAGTTGAGATCGGGACTCTGTTGGGGGCTCTTCCACCATGCAGACTACTGGGAGTATATTTGGTGTCACCGTCATGCAGAAGAATGAATCTCGGTACTCGATCAAACGCCTTCTTTCCTTGTAGTGTGTGAAAACTCATCACAGATTTTGTACTGTCTCAAATACACAGACACATTTTTGCAAACAGAGGCAAGAGGAAATGTTCACGTTATTTACCAGTGCCAGCTCATCTTGGAAGAAACTCAACCACCGCATAAAAAATTGGTTTAAAAAAATCCACACAGCATTACATTGACTTTACTTTTTCAAAAAGCTTATCCTAATCCTGTATCATTAAAACAAATTAGCCCAAATTTTGACCAAATCTACATGTAAAGCTAATCCAAGGGTGGAAGCTGTGGCTGAGTGGTCAGAGCAGTTGTCCTCCAATGGGAGAGTTGGGGTTTGATTGCACCAGCAGTCACATGCTGAAGTGTCCCTGGGCAAGACATTGAATCCTTCATTGCCTCTGATGTGTGTTCCCTCATTGTATGAATATGATAAAGCATTGAATAGTCTTTGTAGAGATCTAGTAGAGTGCTGCATGAATGGGTAAATGAGGGCACAAATTGTAATGTAAAGCACTTTGAGTATTGATCATATTGAAAGGCGTTTCATAAGAACAGTCCATTTACCAATGAGTATACCATGAAGAGATTTGTTAAGTAAATGCAAACAATCCTTTATAAAGAAGCCATGGATTAGCTTTTGCAAAGTGAGGGTTTACGTGATGTGTCAAAAATAGTTTTAAAAGAAGATAAACAGAGACAGACAACTTCAAATGTCAACAGAGTCATGCCAAAGACCAGCACCAATGGTAGAAAAGAGCAATCATCGATAGCGGTGCTGCAGATCATGATTGTGATCACGTCTGGGGTTTTATTGCAGATAATGAGATGCTGTAATGAAAAGAGTTAAGGAGATAAAAATTAAAATAGATTATTTGACTTGTTGAAGTTTAAAACCCCAGGGAATCAATATAACTATTACAGTTCCAAACAAAGTGGTTCGGGACATCATTACATTGCATATATTTAATGGAGTTCTTGCACATGACCTTTTCGACTGCGTACAGAAACAAATATATGATTTTTTTTTTTAAGTGTTAGGCAGCTTCACATTCATGTCATCTTCTTGACTGGTACAATTTCTGCATAAAAGAACACATCAACACAATATTTAGGCAATATTTTCTATCCATTCTGACAATTTTATATACCAAGTATATGCTCAACAGTACATGCCAGGTCTGGCAGGTAAATAAAACATTTGTATCACAGTATACCGAGATGTGTTACACGTATAATTATTTACTGAAGAAAAACCAAGAGGAAATGCAGATACCATGTAGAAAAAATAAATTACACAAATTATGTACATCCATCCATCCATCCATTATCTTCCACTTATTCTAAAGTTGGGTCGCGGTGGCAGCAGCTTGAGCAGGGTGGAAAACGACGTCTTGGTCTCCTTGGTAAGCTGCTGCAGAAGATGATGGATGGACGGACAGATGAACAGACAGCCGGTCGGTATGAAGTTGTCTTCCCTAAAGAGAAGAAGGGAATTGGAGGGAAACTTGAGAATTTTCCATTAATGATCGTGTTTCAGTTTGCATCTGTTCTTTCCAGGTTCTGGGGAGGAGGTAGGAGGTTTCAAGTGTCTGGAGAAGCAAGACAGGGGAGCAACAGAGAGCATATCATGCATGTATCTGTTTCTGTAAGTATTTCCTTGTATGTATCTCACTACCACATATGAAAGTGTAAAGAAAGTAAAGTTTACTTAAAGTGAATGCAAAATTCACTTTTGAAGCACTGCCACACATGAATACTGTCTATGAAAATAAGCAAGATCCCACTGAACTGCTCAGTCCATTTCACTTTTTTTCCCTCCCAACATTAACTTAATTCCTTCATGACAGATTTACATGTTCTACAAAAGAAGAGATGTTAAAGCTTTTGTCACTTCTTTTCATGTTACTTTAACTCGTACTTAAAATGTTCTTGGGTGTAGGATGACAAGTGCTTCAGGTTATTTTGTCCTATTTCTTACTGCAAACACATCATAAAGTGTTCAGTACAAGGTTATCATTGTTTTTTTTTTTTTTTTAAAGTTCTTTACACATTATCTGTTAGGAACATGTCAGGCCTACATGCACCAGATTCAACAACCTGCAAGGTCAGAAATGTGTGATTTGAATGTATTTTTATTTAATTCACATCACTGGGAAATATGTCATTGTGACGTCAACTAATGTTGCTCAGAAATCTGTACAAGTAATCCCATGCTGTTTCATTATTTCTGCTATAATGAATGATGAATCATAACAGAATGTGACTTTTCCAGTTATTCACGGAAACTTATTTATACACATTGAATTACACAGTGATGTAATGCACTGCATTTAGAAACGTCTAATAATGTGTAGCAGGGCTCACATCCATCCATCCATCCATCCATCCATCCATCCATCCATCCATCCATCCATCCATCCATCCATTATCTTTTCCCACTTACTCCTTGTCAGGTCATGGGGTCACTGGTGACCATGTAGTCACTGTGAAAGAGGCGGGGGACACCCTGAACAGGTCACAAGTCCATCACAGGGCCACATTTAGACTATTTGGACAAAATAAGAGAACGCATTTTGCAATGAAAAACGTTAAATCGTGTGATTTTTGATTGTGCAGAGGGGAAACTTGCACATGCAGGTCATATTTGCATCTACAATCATCCCTTGCTACTTCGCGGTTCGACTTTCGCAAACTCGCTCTTTCAAAGAATAAGTGGACATGACGCACAACTGACTGATGGATGGATGAACCACACGAGCAGCATGGACTCTTTATTTTAAATAAATTATTTTAAATGATTTAGCACCTGCTGCACGTTTGTGCAGCCCACATGTGCAGGGAGAAGCTCCCTCTGCAGCCTGTCATGCTCTCCACTCTCTGCCACCTGCGGCTCTCTGCTTGCGTCCACATTTCTGCGCCGTGCTGAGGCAGCGTTGCTGTCCAGCTGCACCAATTGACTTTTTGTCTTCCAACTTAGAATACAAAGTATGCCACATCGTAAAATTGTCATAATCACAAAATATTAAAGTGTTTAAAGTTGTTTTTAATTATTTTAGTACTTCTATGTTCAGTTGTTACAGTGTAATGGATCAATAAGTACATTACTGCTTCGTGCGGCTGCTGCGTGAAGGGTTAACCTTTGCTGTCCTGCTGCACTGCTCTTATATTTAAATGCTGCATGGATTGTTCATTTAAAATTTTACAGTATTCAAATTTAAATTGTTTATTTACACAGAAGGAGGGAGACTGGGAGTGAAATTTGAACTTGGACTACTGTTTCCCTACTTTATGTTGTTTCACTTATCACAGGGGGCATGGTCCTCTAAACCCCACCATGATAAACGAGGGACTAATATGCCACCATGTTTACAGTTAAAGTTGACGCCCAAGTTAGTGAAGAACACAGAGCCAGGCGTACAAAAGATAGTAAGTGACTTTATTTACAGGCGCAGCAGCTTCAGGGCTGGAAGAAAAAAGGGACAAGGCGAGTATGTTGTTTATTAGATTTTCAGCTATGGTAGGTTGTCTTTTTACTGTTATCTCTTGTGGATGAAGCCAGAGAGGAAGATGAGATGAAGTCCTAGGTTTTACGTAGGAGAGAGCTGAAGATCCAGAGGAGGTGAGTATCAGAGGAGAGAGGAGCAGGTAGTTCCTGGTAAGAGCGTTGGCGATTTCAGGTACTTGTTTGATTGAATGATCCATCCAAAGGAGTGCCATGAGGAGCGAGGAGGTCTTGGAAGACTTGTACAGGTAGGACTTGGAAGTTGCTGAAGGAAATCACAAAAGTACCGTTAGAAATCGGATTTAGTCGGCTGTCTGTCAGGAGCTTATATTCTCGGCAGAGTAGTCCTTCCTAATCTGTAGCAGGTGTGGAGTGGTGGCTGATTGTACATGGTTTGCTGCTGTGGAGCGCGTGAGTGTGGCTGGAACACCTATAGGAATCCTGCATATTGAAATTTAGACGTGCCAAGGAAAGTGCATGTACAAAAAACATTTTCTACCTTGTTTATAATCAACATGGTCCTTTAAATGTAAAGTATTGATAATTTTTCAGTAAATCTGACAAAATAAGTTTCCCAAGCCTGAAGTTTGAAGAAAAACTCAATTTAAGTAGAGATTTGGATGGATTTTTTGCAAAGAAATTTTCATTCCACTGACTGGAGCATTCAATCATATTAATTTTTTTATGCTTAAAAAAAGGCACAAATTACAGCACAAAACATGCTGAACATCCATATCTCAAAAAGTTTGTTAGATCCTGCCTTGATATTTTTTTGCTTTTCAAGAGCTAGAAACTGTTGGGCAAAAGTGCACGTCTCACTGGGAACACCGAGTGTCTGAAAGGATACGGCCGTCAACAAACGCGAACATTCAGACGACCGTTCCATCCATTGTTCCTGTCAGCATGACACTGGCTGTCAGACACGTTCATTTTCCACACTTTTGTTATTTGTGCCGAAGAGAGGTGAAAATAAAACTATTAAAGAAATGAAGACAGAAATGACATCGCTGATTGATGCCAGTGATTGATGGCGGACCGTGTTTATTATGGAGCTCATTCAGTGCAGTCTTTTTTTTTTTTTTTTAACTTACAAGGCTGAGAAAAGTTAATGGTAACGTGATGAGGTGACTCGACTTTGAACGGGTGGTTAAATAGAAGAAATAAGAACCACGGTATTTTTAACGCTTCAGCAAAAGATGAGTTTGACAATTGAGCAGCACCAGGAAACGATTGGTTTTCCCGACATGAGGTGAAAGGTTTGTATGTGAAAATTCACATACCTGTACATGCTGTGAGGAAAATATGGGCGCTGCCAACTTTTTGTCTGTTCTGTCTCCTAAATTTACAATTGATTTTTATGTTTTTTTGTAGTTTTTCCTCCTTTTTCTTTTTTTAAACCTCCCTCACAGAGCCACAAATACACAAACACTTTTTTTTCACTCAAATGTTGAATTTTGTACTAAACTATCATGCAAGAACCAGGGGGAATCAAAACTAGAGAGAGTTGACTACCACCACAGTGTCTAGGCAGGTGGGAACTATTGCCAGGGTGAGGGGGGAGTTAAAGATATAGGCCAGCACCTCACACAGCTGATCGGCACAGTCTTTCAGCACCTTCCCGGGGATGTTGTCTGGGCCAGTTGCTTTGTGAGGATTAATCCTCCTGAAAGTACTCTTCAATTCAGCTGAGGTCACACTGAGAAACTCTTTTTCTGGTGGTGAGGTGAGTCTGTTCGGGTCTTCAAAGCGTGCATAGAGCTTGTTGAGGGCATCAGGCAGTGATGAGTCCCTAGCCTTTATAATCTGTTATACACTTAATGCCCCTCCACATGCTCTGTGGGTCTTGTGAGGTGAATTAACCCTGGAGCCTCTGTACATTTGTGGCTTTGGCCCTTTTAATACCAGCAGAGTTAGTTTTCAGGAGAGTCTCCTTAGAGTTTAACGTTTTTCTTAGTTCAAATCTTAGATCTTATTACTGTTTTTCTTTTACATTTTATACTTTTGCTGGACGTAACCAGGACCCTGTGTACACAATTTTGTTCCATCACATGTACCGCATATGGTGCGTATGACAAATAAGGAAACCTTGACTTTGAAAAGCAGGTTTTTAACACATGCAAAGCACATCCATCGATCTATCCATTATCTTGGACCTGCTTCTTCAATTTTGGGTCACAGGGGTCACTGGTGCCCATGTCCAGCAATCACTGTGCAGGGGGCGGGGTACACCCTGGACAGGTCACAAGTTCAACACAGGGCCACAAAGAGTCAAACGAGACAAACAATCATTCACTCTCTCACGCACACCTAGGGATAATTTAGCGTTACCTATCAACCTAACATGCATGCTTTTGGTCTGTGGGAGGAAACGGCATACCTGGAGAAAACCCATGCATGCACACAGAGAACATGTAAACTCCACCCAGAAAGGCCCCCAAACTGGGATTTGAACCGGGGACCTGCACATTGAGAGGCAGCAGCTCTACCAACTGAGCCATCGTGCTGTGCAAAGCCCATCCATTAAGTTGATTTCAAAAGCTTCAGTGAAGGAATTCTTCTGAAATGGCAACACAAATTATTCTTTTCTGGGACTGGACTGTACATACAACAGTCTTTTATATTTTTGTTATTGCTACAGGAATAAGCTGCTTCATCAGAATTATTCTGGGTTTTATTTAAAACGCAGAAAGAGAAGGTACCAATACACTGGAACGGCAAAATCTGCTGGTGAAATTAGTGTTTATAGCCACTTTGGAGTTCAGTGAATCTATGAACTCAGATATTAGAAGGTTTAGGAGCATTGCTCCAGAATAAATACTTGGTGCAAAGAGTATTTCAACATAAATAAATAATAATAATTTAGATTTTAACCTTAATCCATGTCCTTCTGAACTTTAAGCATATTGTTACTAATCTAAAGTTGCTGAGGCTACTGAAGGACACACGTGTCAAAACAACACTGGTCAGAAAGTGACGACGTCAACCACTTTTGGGTCAGGCGGAAAAATACTGAATAAATGTCCTCTGGAGAAAAAAAAAAAAACATGCACTTTTAGAGCTTTAAGTTGTTGGGAAATAATTTACCAGGACCACAAACAGGAATGGTAAAATGTAAACAGTGTAAAACATTTATACCTTCAAAGCACCTCTAATGATAGACGAGGATCAATAAAATTCATCTGCTGCGAATGTTTTTCAGAATAGTTTAAGGAAAATTTAAAATCGAAGCTGCAAAAGCAGCAAAAATGGCAAAAAAATACACAAAGTACCTAAAACCGCAGCTGTGAGGACGGTTTATTGATCCGTGATCAAGCCTGCTCTGGCAAATTATTCCTTCCCAAACAATACAAGGAATTCAACTGAGAAGTCTACAACAAATGTCACAGGTGCTGTGCTGTGTGTCTGACGGTGGACATGCTGTATTTATGCTCACAACTTCATGAAAGTGTGTTTAAGATGCTAAGTGTGAGCATTTTGTTGTAGAAACAACTTTTATGTGGATGAAACATCCCCATGGTGTGTTGAATGTGTGTGAACCCACCTACCATCTAACAAGGAGCTTTGGAGAAATGGCACCCCCCAAAAAATAAGGCAAAAAGTAGAACACAAATATTATTTTTCATTCATTCAACCTTTATTTATACAGGTTAGTCTTATTAAGTCATGAGGACTCATTTACGAGAGAGTCCTGTTTTAGGCAAAACCATATACTGTACGGTACACACACTAAACAGCCTTAAAATGCATATAAATTAAAAAGTAAATAAAACTAGTGATATAAAATGAAATGAAATCAAGCTGCATTATGAACTATAATGAAGCATAAAAGGGGTACAAGTCACATTCCTTCCTTTGTCATACTTTCCAAAGAATAACTAATCAAATGGATGGCGGCAAAATACAGGGGTTATGTTAAAATACTATTCAGATGTAATTAAAACATTCATAAGTCAAAAGTGGAATTCTAATCCTTGTATTTGTCTTTTATACTTTTAAGCAATATCAAATTCAAGTCAAGTTTATTGTTTTTCTCATCAAAGGTGGTACATGAGGTGGAACCAAATTGGGTACTTGAGTACCCAAAAATGGTGTAAAATATAAAAAGAAAGTATATGAGGATCTAAGATATACGCTAAACAAATATCAGTGTATCTATCTTACATACCGTGTTTTCTGGTGTACAAGTCACAGTTTTTTTTCTTCATAGATTTGCCAGTCCTGTGACTTATATGCCAAAGCGACTTATATAAATTTGTAAATTGGAAATTATGAAGTATTTTTTGTTTTATTTTGATATCTGTTAAATTTATTTGCATTGACCTGTTTTATGGGTTCAGAATGGAATTATTTTTAGTTTGTAAACAAACTGGAAATCTTTTTTTTTTGGTGGGTGTGGGGGTGGGGTGGGGGGGATCTCCCAATCTCCTGCATCTCTCTTACTGGCAGATGAGGTCCCTGACAATCCATCTTCAGGTGAGACTTGCAGAGAAAGATGATGACCACCACTTTAGGCTCAAAATCAATCAGAGGACTTAAAAAAAATCAGTTTCAGGTTGAGTTAACTTTTTTAGTCAAAATAATTTTTTGAATCAACAGTGTTTTATTTATTTATTTATTTATTTATTTATTTATTGGAGTTTATGGATAGTGATGTGTGTGTGTGTGGTGGGGGGGGAGGTCAAAATGCCACTTGACAGGAAAGAAAGTTAGAACATGTGTTCTCTTAAACAGATATCAAACTAAAACAAAAAATACTTCATAATTTCCAATGTCACATTTATATTTAAATATGCAAATATAAAATGACCTTGTGGAGCATTTATGGCTTCTGAAAAGTTAAGTGGAAAGTTTCAATGAACAGAATCTGGGCGTTGGCAGATTGCAAAAACAGCAGAGAGGAAGCAGCAGAACATCAGACGAGCTGTTTGCTTCATCGACCATTTGTGTAATTGCAATGTGAGTAAAAACCGTGATCAAACTATTCATTAGGAACTGTTTTTGCTTTTTTGCATTGGTCCTACTTAATGAAAGTGAAAGCATGCTCTCTGATCACATGACTTTGATTGTTGTGCAAATCAAACCAAAAATTACAAGTTAATTCAAAGCAAATAATCGAATATGATTGTGCTTTTTGGACTCTTTTTTGCTCCAATATTTTTATTTTAGGATATCAATTAACCATTTTTGCTTGTTGTTTTTTCCCATTCCACGTGACTTATCTTGGAAGTTACCATATTTTTCAGACTATAAAACGCACCAGATTATAAGGTGCAAGATCAGTAAGCACAACCAAACTTAATATACAAGGCGCACCTGCTTATAAGGCTCACTGTCATTTTTTGAGAAAAGTAAAGGGTTCTAAGTGCCTTATAGTCTGAAAAATACGGTAAACAATAGTTTCAAATCAAAATGCTCTTGATGAAGTACAAAATGTTGCTGTAGAACAAAGTTATTAGATTTTTTTTTGTAAAACCATTCACTGAAACTAAACTAAGTACAATTTGAATTTTGAGTTCAGATCTTTGGCACACTCTAAGTATAACTGCTAGTGTTAAAAAAAAGTCATGATAATAAATAATCTAATGTTTTTGATGGATTTTTTAAATTTTATTTAGTGCTGCTAGAAAAGCAGCATCACAGTAAGAGCAGGTTGACAACTTCAGAGACACCTCCTGTTTGGGGTGACACCGCTCTGGGGAAAGAAGAGTCTCTTTCCATCTCTGAATTTCTCTCTAAATCTTTGCCAGCATTACTGTGGATGCACATGCACCTCCGCCCCTGCCCCCACACCCACCCAAAAAAGCCTTTGACTCACTTATTGAGTTTTCTATGTGATCAATTTTTGCAAGCAACATCTGAGCTGTGGCATTTCTTTCTGATATAGTGAACTTGTCTCTAAGAAGCAGCAGCGAGATGGAAGAATGTGACAAATACGCAAAGTTGCAAAACAATATTTTTTTATACTCTGTCTTATGTTATGAACCAGATAAGTTCTAACCAAGACATCTTGCAGTGACATACCAGTTTCTTATGGCGTATCTGGCAGGCAGTAGTGGGTTGACAGAAGCATGAGTAAACTGTTACCTCAGATAATCTATGGCAAGAATCCCCCAAGGCCTGAATCAAGGGTGATGTTTGTCTTAAGGTGTCTATGTACCTTGTTCTGGTGGTTATTGTAAAGCAGTGACGTGCAGTCAGGGGAGGCAGGTGCGGCAGTGCCTCACCTGTCATCATGACAAGTACAATACTAACAATGATAAGAGAAAATACATTTGACCACTTGTCTGTTCGATAAAACAGTTTTATAAAACTGTTCTCTGAATTATTTCAACACTTCAATGGTCAAAATTGCTGAATGTACGCATTGCCTGTTCAAACACATGGAAGAAACGCGGGTGTGGCAGTGCAGTGCTGTGCCTCACCTCTGGTGGCGCTGTGTCATATACAGGTAGTCCTCGACCTACGAACGGGTTCCGGACCTAAGGACCGTTCGTATGTCGATTCTGCCGTAGGTCGGAACCGAACGCACATGGCACCGTATTTACGCATGTACGGCCGCAAATCGAAACCGAAACTAAAACGGCGATCGGTAACGTCTTTTTAAACACATTTTTTCAATGT
>JARVLU010000489.1:15600984-15621112 GCA_031762415.1 Simpsonichthys santanae
ATGAATGTTTCTGTTCAGTGCCCTGAGATGACTTCTGTTGTGACTTGTCACTATATAAATAAACTGAATTGAATTGAGTTGAAAGGAGGCCATTCCTCTGTATAGACAGACAACCTGGTTTGTAGTGAATCTGAAGCTGGTCCTTGAGCTGCAGTTGTATGGTTCAAACACAAAAAACAAGTGTTTAGGAATAATGTAAAGTTTCCTGTAGTCATTATCCCAGTAGAACTATACCAGTTCTGTGAGAAAAGACTGTGCAAAAGAAGAGATTTGGGAAAGGTCACTGAGATTTTTTTATTTTTTCTGAAGCATTTAAATTGCTCTGAGGCACATCACTATCTGTCAGTCTTCAGCAGAGGAATAAACCACTGACTTACTTCCTATATTTGGCTGCCCAGTCAAAATTAGTAACCAGGAATGAAGGACTTTTGTCAGACGTGTAATCAACAAGCCAAAAACTGCTGTGAATGAGAATTACTGTACAGATATGTAAAAAGGGCATCGGTCAGCTTGGCGTTCCACCACTCAGCCTTGTAGTAGATGCCTGGATGAGCTGGAACATTGCTGTAAAAAAAAACGGGAAAGGCTTTCCAAAAACTTTCTATTTATTTATTTTTAATTTTGTGGACAATTTTTGGGAGAGTAATATTCAAAGAAGAAAAAACTGAATACTGTAGATCTGAAACTTAAGGCTCTATTTTTCCAGAAAATGTGTGCATGTGATAAATCAGAAGAGATGAAATCAAGTTGAAGACAGTCAGAGCCCCAGTACTTACCCTTTTATAGATATTCATATGAATACATGCAAGATCTGAAACACAATAGCTTTAACTGTACTTTAGTTTGATACATAGATTTATCCGCACTGGTCAGTTAATAATCAATAAGTCTGTTTTTTGTACTTGCGCTGTTTATTTTGCAGTTTTACCAACAAAAGACAACACAATTTTACCAACAAACCCCAAGTAGGGGGTTGGGCGCTGAGCGGGCCTCATGGACCTCCCTGTTTGAAGTTTTATGGGTGCTTGCCTTAAGTAAATTCAGATGCGGTTGTAATAATCTAATGCAGCGTGGGGAGGGGGGGTTGCGGGGGTTAAATTGAAAACATGTGTGTATGTGAGAAGCCAAAACAGCAAACACATGGCTGGCCTCTGTGTGCCTTCATATCTTACTGCAGAGCACACGTTCTCGTTTTAAAGGGGCCGTTGTTTGTGTTGGTTTCTCACAGCTTGTTTTGAACTGATGTGTTTTACAGTCTAGTGAATGTTCATGAGAACTGGAAGTTATCTCATGGTCTCATCTTATTGGTCAACCATGTAGGCCTCATCCACATTGTCCTTGGTGATTCGAAGGGTTGGGATTAAAGTTCTGTGGCTTCGGATGATTTGGGTCACAGCCAGATTCTAACAAACTGCGGTCAAAATAATTATGTACAACTACTGCCCGTGTGTTTAAATGGACATTATGGAAGTAATCAGTGTCGGCCTCATGTTATTACAGTCTTCAGATGTTGCTCCAGTTAGACTTGAAAAGGCTCACTTTGTTATGACGGTGGTGTGGGCAGGTTTTGGGTAGAGTCAAGAGCGCTCACGGTTACAAAACAAAAACTGATCGTCACAGAGAGCGATGCTCCTAATGACAACAGATACTGTTCTCACATTTACCGTATGAACCGTTCTCAAAATGCATACTGTCATTTTTCTGTTTAATCTGGAACATTTTGATTCCCTTGACTAAATTAAACTGGCCTTCTGGGGATTTTTTATTTATTTATTTATTGCCAACGTTTGGTTTAATTTATGTATGATTTGCACATTACATCATCCCCCCCAGAGTTGTTTACATTGGCAGTTTGGATTTTTGCTCATATACACAAAATAGGGCAAGCCACATTATGCAAAGAGTGTTTTGAAGTGCAATATGTACAATGAAATCAGATTGCAGTAGTCCCTCAAGGCTCCCACAGACTCGTCAGCCACGTGGAAACTGTCTGCAGAGACATCATGTGTACACCTTGAATGGCTGCAGTCAGCTCCGCTGGCAAGGGGCGTTTACCTTCGGGACAAATTGAGGTCGCCGATTGGTCATTTGCTTACACATCTACTGGATTGATTGACAGGTCAAGAAAAAGAGAGCTAGCGTCAAGCGGCAGCAGTGTTCTGTGTTTATATGTTGTTGATAAAAAGTTCTAAAAAAATAAAAATAAAAACAGCCCACACATCAGACCAGCCCACCAGGAAATCTCCAGACCCTCCCGCAGCCACGTTGGACCTGATTTTAATTAATTTGTGACAAATACCTTCATTTCTCACCATGTCGTCAACGAAGGAGGAGGAAGAGATCACTTGCCTCTTGGCAAAAACAAAACAAAAGAAAAGGCCATTAAACCAGATCAGGGATGAAGAAGGGGAATTTAATACATTGGTGTCACATACAAAACAGTCCGACGCCGGGCAGTTTATTGTGCGACACCGAGTGCATGTACGCGGTCATAAAAATTGGTCTTTGAGTGGTCATGCCCTGCGGGCGTCAGCTTCAAGTCTAATCTGGTACGCGTGGACTGAGGTCCACCTGAGTCTCTGGGAGCCTTCAATTGTCTCTAGAAAAAAGGAACATCATGATATCTGATATGTGATTATTGTGGGGGTTACATTCCAGACACCCCCGCGACAGGTGAAAAACTGTGAAGTAGAGACATTATATTTATTTGAGTATTTACGGTATGGCTATTTTAAGGCTTTATGAATACTTCCCACACTCTTGCAATGTTTTTAAGAATGTTCTAAACCCTTAAACCTACATAATTTTAACATACGTTTATGTACTGTACAGTACTGCAAAATTTTATATGGGTACTCACCAGCTCTGCAGACAAGGAGCTGTGGGCTCAGTTCCAGTTTGGCTGACAAAGACCACCACCCCGTCCAGGTTGATGTGCGCATGCTGCCGCTCCAGGAAGGACACTCTGCCTGCGAGGCTGGTCAGGGTGTCGTCCACCACCTCGGTCTGGGTCCGGACCAGCACTGCGGCAACCAGAACCAGGCCGAACCTCGCTTCTTTCTGCATGTTGTTTCCTCCTTCCATTCTTTGAATGAAAGCAGCAGCTGGAAGCACAGTTGGCTTCTGGGCCGTGTAGTTCTTTTGACTTGCATTACAGTATAGGCTTATTGAAAGAAAACCACAAAATGGCGGCACCTGTCTGAAGTATTTTTTTTTTGTTTGTTTTTTGTTCTATTGGTTGGTTCCCGCCCCCGTTAACTTTTTAACCCGTACCGTCCCAATCTCGTGAGTAATATTAAAGTTGACAGTTGTGTGTCGTGTGCAAGCTTTTGTTGAAAAACCACGAAAGAGTGAGTCCCCGAAAGTCGAACCGCAAAGTAGTGAGGGCCAACTGTACTACCAAGGACTCAGCAGTGTGTCCAGCTGATGACAAAACCTCCGTTATGGGGTGAGGACCCATATTCAGTTTCTGCTCCTGCACAGAAAGCTGCTAAAGACTGTAGCGCCACAGATGGCTGGACTTCATTTACCCCCAGTATATAACTATATTACCTCATCAGTGTGCCATGTATGCTGGTGGTGTGGAACAAACATGATCATTTGATTTTACGCTTTGATTTAATCTTTTGCAAACAGACTCAGTTTGCCTCTGCGGGCAGCAGTGAATCTGCTATCCTAATAAAATTATAATGTTTTTATTTATTTATTTTATTTAAATCAAGGACAGCACATGGCAACAATGTTACTGGTTAAATCAGTGCAGCTGTTGTCTTGTACGTACAGTACCAGGTCTTCTAAATAAAGCTCATTTACAGACAGTCCTTTAAAAACAATGAAGGGAAAAAACTAAAACCACCAATATAAATACCTGCACAACTAAAATAAACAATGAAACTAGATATTTCACACGTTTTTAGACTATAATAAACATTTTTCTTGGATTGTTAAACTAAATTTATGTCTCTGAACAGATAAAAAGCCTCATGACCAGAGCTGAATACCTCAAGAAGCATATTAAGGTAAGAAGAACTGAGCTCTTCTTAAAGTAATCATCTACAACCTCAAACTGCATGAAATGTTTGATAGAAGAATGTAGAATGGAATAACATGCTGATTGTCATACCATCATTTTAGGCATTAGTAAATGATTTGTAACCTGAAATATTGGTCATATTTTGCGTGTGTTCATATTTCAGATGCAAGAGACTCAGATGGACGTGTCTCTGGACCGAGAGTCTCTAACAGATTCTGTCAGAAGCTGTGAGTCTCCCTGCTGTGTTGAGTAAACCATTTCTTTGGCCATGATCATGTGGTATTAAAACCCTTTTAGTCATTTTAAAAAGTAACAACATGCAGGGCTGGTGGAGGAATGTGGTTGGTGGTTAAGGGAGTATCAGATGGCCAAAAGTTGCGATGAAATGTCCTTTCATTGAAGGTTTTTCCACTGGTAAAGTCTGAGCCATCCTCTTGCTGTGTTGGCCACCCTGCAGAGCTTCCAGTCTCTTCGATGTTGTTTTTGCACAACCATGTCCTCACATAAAGCCTACCTTGTAAAAGTTGGACATAGGCAAGGAAAGAGTGACGTTTAAAACACAAACACCAGCAATTACAACAGCTGACACATGCATTTGGTAATTCCTCTCTGTGACTGCATGTTCTGTACATATCAGTGCACATCGGGCCTGTGCAGTATAAACAGAAATGTATCATTAACATTAAGATGGGATTTAATATCCCTGAATTTCCCCCCACTGGTAACATCTACACACAAAGTCCTAATTCAGAGTATTTTCTGGGCTTAACTCCAAGATGGTTGGTGGATACCTAAAACCCAGACAATATCCTGTTCTCAGCAAGAAATTCCTGGGGAATTATGAATTTTTGGGGGGTGGGGTTGAAGGGAACCAACAACTCCTGAGGCTGCTCAACTTTCATGAAGAATGTGGCTTTTTACCCTGCTGCAGTTGTTTTAATAAAACCGCGCTGCAGTCAGCCACTCCAGCTGGCACCGATCCAACAGCAGCTGTTTCACAGTGGGTCGCAGCAACGCCCAAGTCTGTCTGGTGACCATAGACTGTGCAAAAGTTAGCAACAAAACACTGAGAATCGTCACAATATAACCGTAAGACTCTACATTTCAGGCTAAGCCTCAGGTATTGTTTTTGTATTTCATTTATGAGCCCCCTGCTTTAAAGCACCAAACGCTCACAGACCTTTAAATTGATTTCACATGCAAGGACCCGAAGGGGCGCAGATACAAAATCCCAGGTGCAGACGTTTCTATAGCCACACGCTTGCTTTGAATGATTGGTAATACTAAAAATATATCTGAGAAATACATCTCAGATGTTTAATATTTGCAGCAACAAATGAAATATTTCCTCATGGTTGGTTCTTTTTAAAAGTGCAGGTGGTTCCTGTACAGATTCAGTGCAGTTGTACAAACCGGATTCCAAAAAAGTTGGGACACTAAACAAATTGTGAATAAAAACTGAATGCGATGATGTGGAGATGGCAAATGTCAATATTTTATTCATAATAGGACATAGATGACAGATCAAAAGTTTAATATGAGTAAATGTAACATTTCAAAGGAAAAATATGTTGATTTGGTGATTAAAAAAAACCTCAACTGAATGAATTACATTAAGCTTCAAACCATATTTTTCATAAATTATGTATACAAATGTTTATATTATTTCCAAATCATTGTTTAAATGCATGGATAACAGTTTTAATTAATTTCACCCATATCTTGGACAAATTGTAATTATTATAAACAATAATACAACAAAAGGCTGAACCAAGAAGGAGTGGGGAAACATTTCATTGGGTACTTTTCAATGAGCTTTACTGTTGCAGAACAAGTTATTTACAGCTAAAGCAGATTTACCTGAAATAAAGTCCATTCGTTTTTACATTGTCATTACACACTTTCTGTGGCTGAGTCTTGGAGCCTTTCTCCAGCAGTCACTGTGCAAGAGAAGAGGGTGCACCCTGAACAGGTCACATGTCTGTCACAGGGCCAACATGAAGTACTTTACATAATTAATGTAAAAGTAACAGAACAAAGTGTAAATCCTTAATAATTACAAAGTAGTTGGGGAGTGAGTATGAGGAGGCATTTAATTGAAAGCAGCTTCTCTTTGTATATTCATCCATCTATAGCCTCTATTTGCTTGTGCAACCCGGCCCCGCGCTGCACTGTCTCCAGAGACCAGCGAATGGAAAGAGAATTTTACTTTTATGGATCAGTAACACCACAGTTATTTGATCTTTAAGCTCTAGGTTTCACTTCACTTAAAGCTGAAGTAATTTTTTTTTTTTTGTTCTACGACTGGTATTCATTATGACATCGTTTCAAATGAGCGTTGTCGTTATTATCTCTGAATCGCAATTCCCTTTTATCCACCTTGGGCTTTGTTGGGGAAAACAAAAGTCCCTTGTGCTGGTGTTTTGTCGTGATTGGTTCAGACCTACTGATCTTGGCTGTCGTCCTCTGAGCTGAATAGGATTTGGTGTAATCCCACAGAGCAGTGCAAAGCAGATGGACACGCAGGTAAAATCACAGTGGTGGAGGAGCTATAATTGGTCTGGCCCTCTGCCTGCCAGCCATTTCCACTTGAAGTAGTTTCATTCTTTGATGATCTAATCATCAGAAGGCAGGGTCATCGTTGACGCCATCGCGGAGATGATCAACGTTATGCTGCAACTGCAAAACTTGGGGTTAGATTTCAGCATGTGCACGCACACAGTGCACGCTGTAATCCTGTATAGCAGATGGACAGTCGGGTCAGGCCACCAGTGCACAAATTGGTCCATCTCATTGATCATTTCTGGGCTTTATAATCAAATTAAAAAGTTAAGAAAGTCATTATGTGATGCACTGTGGTATAGCAGAGCAGATGGCTGTCTTACAGCCATCACTTTTCCTGACACATATTTTATTTGCAAAGAATAAAAGCCATGAATCATGGCGGTGGTGATCAGGGTGCAGTCTGACAGCAACAGTAAGCCGTGTGTGTGTATGTGTGTGTATGTGTGTGTGTGGTGCTGTGGCCCGCTGCGTCTTTTTGAACATTTTGTGCTGGAAAATTTCCATTACAATAAGTTTTTTTTTTTCCTCTTTTACAAAGAACTCCTGAAATTTAAAGTCTGAGTTTTGTACTTTCGTCAAAATTATTCCATTAAAAAAAAAAAACTGGCAATAACTGTCATCCTCCGAGTTCAAATTTGAGCAATCATTTTATTCCTGGGCTGAGCAGACAACTGTTGATTTACCAGGTTTGATATGTAGATTTGGAGGAGTGGCGTTTTTGATCATCCTGGAGTCAAACAGTAAATGACTGATCCAACGGTCTGCGTAACATTCATTTAATAACAACAGAGCATTCAAGTTATAGTTTGTCTTCTATGTTGCCTGACAACTTTAACCACTCACATGTTCAGTGTCTGTCTCCTCTTTTTATTTAACACAGTGCCTTGAGATGAGTTCCATGGTGGTTGGCTGCATTTAAAGAAATCCTGAATTATGTATATACAAAAGTGTTGATGTTGTGTGAATGTTTATGAAGCATTCACACTATTGAGATCCATTTTTCTTCTGTATGTTTTTCAGCATCTTTCTCGTTCCACATTTTTGTGTTATTTCAATAAATCATAAATCAAAACATTCAGCTATTTCAGGACAGTCCTGCTATGACTTTTGGTGTTGGTGCAACGTTAGCTTTTTGAAATATTTAGCATTTTCTTCCATTTTTTTTTTCCCCTCACAGAAAATTAATCCAGCTCATTTTACATCCTTCAACTCTTTACATCTGTTTATAACCTTTTACTGCTCATTTCACATTTTGCTCTGGTTCTGCTTCTTTCAGCTTTCTTGTGCAAATTTAAACTTTTTTTCAGCTACTTTCAGCTAATTTCAGCTGCTTTTTAGCTGTTTTTTGCTCCTTTTAGATTATTTTTGATGACTACAACATTTTTGTGCTTCTTCTAACTTTTGTCTACTAAGCTTTGTATGCTCCTTTCAACTCATTTATACAAGTTTTAGCTTTTTCTGCAATTTCAGCTACAATTTAGCTACAATTTAGCAATCGTAATTTTAAGTTTTTCAGCTAATTCCAAGCTTTTGCCCTTGTTTAAACTTTTTTCAGCCTAAATCAGCAAAAAATGTGCTCTCTCAACTTCCTTCTGGTAATTTATTGTTCCTTCTGCTTTTTTTTTTTTAGCTACTTTTCAGGTGTTTTCTTTTTTCATTTTTTTGTTATTTTTTATTTTTTTATTTCAGCTTTCTTCCTCCCAGATACAGTATTTTCCACTTCTTTGTGCAAATTTCTGATTCTTTTCCAGACTAAATGGGCAAATATGTGTTCTCACTGCCTTTTTTATGTTGTTAATATAAACTTCTACATTTTCAGCTATCTTTTTTAGCATTTTTTAGCTAATTTCAGCTGCTTTATATATATATTTTTTTTTATTTTATTTATTTTTTTTTTTTTGTGGTAACCTGCAACTTTCAGCTTAATCATTTTTTTTTTAATTCTTACAGCTTATTTGTGCTCATTTTAATTATTTCAGCTACTTTTTAGCTGTTATATGCTTTTTTTTTTTTTTTTTAAAGATTCACAGCTAATTCCACATTTTTAAACTCATTTCACCTCTTTCCTCTTCCATCTGGTACTTTAAGCTTCATTCTGCTTTTGCAGCTATTTTCCAGCCATTTTTGTTCGCTCCAGCTGATTTCATAATTTCTGTGCTCATTTCTTTGATTTAAACCTAATACAGCAAATATGTGTTCTTTCTGTTTTCTTCTGCTAATATAGGCTTGTTCTTCCTTTTTAGCTCATTTCAGCTGTTTTTCAGCAATACACGTTCACACTGCATTTTCACAGGAAATGCAGTTTCTCTAGTTATTATTTTAAAGAACAAGTAAAAAGGATTTCATCATAGATGCACACCAGTGACCGTCAAGATACACCCATGAATCATCATTGGAGAACCTCTGAACATGAACAACAGAAAGATCAATAATCTATTAAACTGTCTACTCATCAATTTCCATGTGGATGGTCACAGTTCTAGAGTAATTCCTTCACCAGAGGCCTAAAGCTTGAGGCTTCTGTTCCTAGGACTGGATTCCTCCGAACAGAGATGTCTGACATTCTTTCCAGGTCCTGCTGGACCACTCATCATGTTCTGATGATGAGTGGCACCACTACGGCTTTAACTTTTCACTACTTCTTTATTTCTTCTTTCAACTTTTGGTATGTCTTGAACTTTTTGTGTTCATCACTGGTTTGCTTGTCTGCATTTGAAAACCCCACAAGATATTGTAGTGATCTAACCCATCCTTACAATATCTGTTTCCTGTCACTTTGGCAGATTGAGTGTTAGAAATGTTCTCCCACAGTCTGATCTTCTGCTTTATTTTAGGAATATCTGGTTCCAGTAGCCCATTAAACCCACTCATGTTTTTCTCTGTCACCTACATTCAAATCCCTACAAAGAAACATTAAGTTTATGAAAAACAAAGACTTAATCTCTTCCCATGCCTTGTATTAGATCTTCTGAACAGGTGATTTTGAATGGATCCCTTGGAAAGTTTCCTGATTTAAAATATTTAATAAAGAGATTATAGCACTCCCAAAACTGTGGAACAACCTTTTGCTGTCAATTAAGAGTAGCCTCTTTAATGATCATTTTAAAAACCAACACATTATTATTATTATTATTATTATTATTATTATTATTATTATTATTATTATTATTATTATTATTATTATTATTATTATTAGTAGTAGTAGTAGTAGTAGTAGTAGTAGTAGTAGTAGTAGTACAGGCTTTTAATTTCAATTAATGGTTTGCCTTTTTAAGCAACATATTATTTTCAATATTTTTAATTTACAAAGTAGTTTAATATTTCATGAACATGAATATATTTTTATTTTATTTTGATATTTAATGTCTTGGTTCAATGTTTTTATGCGTTTTTGGGATTCACAAGTTTTGGTCACCTTTCCTTGTTTTAAGTGGCTTTATATTAAAATAAAAATATTTGATTGTAATATTGGAGCCGCTGGCTGCTCAGTTTCATATTCTGATGTCAGCAGTTGATGCTGTGACAGACCTCAAACACAAGCAGCTGTTTTCAGTTGTTCTCTCATTATGTATAACACAAGAAAGGACCAATAGAGGTATGCTCATTTATTTAGGAACCTTCATCACATCCTAAACCTGTTGTTCTTACATTGAAGGAGGGTTTTAGCCTTAATTGCACTTTTACTTCAAGTCAACTTTTTGCATCCAGAATAAAATAAAATAAAAATTTACATTCCCCACATCAACCTCCATGAGGATGTGAAAATCCTGCAGCGGATCAGATTTGGCCAGCAGGCCACCAATTTGCGCTCACTGACCTACTGTAGGCAGTAGTGTATGTGATCCACGAGAATACAGAGTATACCCACTAAAAAAGCTTGGGAATTTCAGTACACCCACTTAAGAGTGCCCAATGATACAAGCCTATGTCATGTATAATTGGCAATGATACATGATGCTTGTGTCATTGTCAACACATTTGGAGCATTTTATAGACACTGAGTTGGTTCGACCTGTTTTTAAAAAAAATATAATTAATACTTCTGTATTTACCACATAATACTTGAACATGTTTTGCTTTTATACTGTTTTGTAAATTCTACGACATTTTTAATACAAAGCCAACTGTTGAACAATGTTTGTTGTGCATTTATTTAGATATAAGCAACAGAGAAATTTGGAAATGTTCAATATGCTTAAAATTAAAATAAATTAACAATTACATCGTACTAACCAGTGTTTAAGCAGAGTATACCCACTACAAAAATGTAGACTACACCACAGTGTAGGTAATATTTAAAGCTACTTTAACTAAAGGCACTTTGCTGCTCCAAAGATGGAACTCAAATGTCCAGCTTGGATTAAAATCCTTTTGCAGCGTTTTGGAACATTTCTCTTTTTGCGTCTGAATGATGCGTCAAAAACATGCGGGGGTTGAAAAAAGGAAGAAAACTTCTAGGTTTAGGCTTTTTTATGTTAATAGACCTAATATACTTGAATTTGGCTGCCGCTGTGCTTCTCCGGGAATATCTCTGAAACGTGCGCGCACGCTTCACGCCGGAAACGTAATTAGACTGGAGCGCAGCCGTCATCGTGTCTCTGCTGCTCCTGCGGGAAGAGCTCGGACACCTTGATCCAAAACCTCCCGTCCTGCTTCGTCTCTGCTTTCCCTCAGCTGATGTCGCCGGCTTCCTGCGCCTCCCCCCACTCCCTCCCCCTGTCTCTCTTTCTCTCAGTGGTTGGGTAAGAAAGGGGAGGGGGTGGGGGACAGAGCACATATACTGTTGCTCTGTCTTCCTCCTACAGAGCTCCAAGTCCCACAGCGGAGACTTCAACTCAAACAGACATCTTTTAATCCGACATGCTGAGCTGCTCTGTGACTTTTTGAGCATTAACTGGAATATCTCCCTCCTCAAGAATGTGAATGTATAAAAAAAAAAAAAAAGATGAGTAATAAGAAACGGCACAACTAGGATCAGTCTTTGTCGTGTGGATGAGTTGTGTGGATGTTATTTCCTGGATTTCCCTGCACCCCGCCGGCCGGCGGACAGCAACAGTGTGAGGAAGAAAGTACATGTGAATGTTCAGCATATGGCTTCGACCAGGATTACACGGTAGGTCTGGCTATGTTTGCCTTCTTCACGAGGTGTGCCCTGATGAAATATCTCCTTGATTACTCTGCGCCGACCCCCGTCGTCCTCATTAAGTAACACGTCCGTCTCCTGGCTGCTGGATCCGGCTCGTTCATAACCATGAACCTCATTTTCTCCTGTTGGCTCTGTTTGATGCTTGGTAGAAATCATGCAGCCGGCACGTGTGTGCAAATAAATAAATAAATAAATAAATAAAATAAAACCCTCTTCTTTGATAAGACGAAGAAAGATGGAGCTTTGAAAAGTGTTTTGCCTGTAAGCGTGTGTCGCTGTCCGAGGTGCTGAAGTGTTTTGCCTCCAAGCGTGTGTCGCTGTCCGAGGTGCTGAAGTGTTTTTGCCTGTAAGCGTGTGTCGCTGTCCGACGTGCTGAAACATTCTGCCGCTTTAATCCACGTCGGCTCTCCAGCCTGTGCCATGCTGCTCTTAAAAGGCACCACTTCCTTACAGGATCTTTTATTTATTTTTTTTAAAGGACTTATTCATGCACTATGAACAGTTTATTCCCAAGTTTATAAACACTTTATAAAGCAATTGTAATTACTTATCAAGCAGTGAAGCAGGCTCACTATTAGTCCAGCTTTAGCGCTGCACTTTTATTCACTCAGGTAAATGGTCAGACATCTTTCAGCTTATTTACTTAGACAAACTTTACATGTACAATTAACCGTGTTGCTCTGTGATTGTAATCCAAAGGAGCTGGTTTACTGCACCAAATTCTGCCATATTTATTTGTGGATAAACTGATTTAGGTTGTTTTTTTTTAAGTAATGATACCACTTGCTTGAAAGAAAGTGTCACTTAAGTGGTTTGTTTTCAACAAGTGTGTACGCCGCGAGGAGCTTCATGTGTAATCTGTGTTGCGCAGTGTGGTCCGGTCCAAAGCAGCCCACAGCGGCCTGTGTGTTCCGGATTACGAAGAGTGAGAGAATCATCCGATTAGTTCAAATTACGACAAGCTGTTGCCACCTCAGTGGAGGGCAGATAAAGAGGGGAGAAAGTTAAAGGTGACACCAGGTGGAGGTAAAGTCCAGTGGGCTGTGTTTTTGTTTATTATTTTGCCGTCCTGTCTTTTTGTGCACTTGAAGTGGCTGAAAAACAAAGTCAAAGGACTTTTCTCTGAGGAATGTTTATCACCCATTGTTGTTCATATCAGAACTTTAGATTTAGATAATCTTATATAAGGAGGAATAGAGTTGTAGTTTTTTTTTTGTTTATATCTTGAAAATATGGCTGTTCATGTGTTTGTGTGATATTGCAAGACAGTGTGCAATCTGTTAGCACTTAAATTGGTTGTTAATGACTCCAAGCTACTACCACACTCTGTTTTAGCTTAAAATCAGGAAAATTGACTATGTTAGAGTGATTTTGTGGGTAGTTGGAATTGGGGTGACCAAAAGTTAATCAGTTGTAGGTTTATCTTTAATGTATCACATTCTATGAAGGGATTAGACCCAGAAGCATGCAGACACAAGGAGCTCAAGTAAAATAAAACTTTATTATATAAATGAAAACAAACCACTGACGTGGTAGCAACAACTCACAAAATACAGGGAGGGAGGACCGAGACATCTGGCAGGAAGCCAAAACAATGTGCCACTCGCTGTAGGAGTGGTGATCAGAAATGTTCAAATAAGACGGGGTGAGACGAAAGTGGCAACACCTGGGTGATTACTAATTGGAAATGGGTGTAAGTGAAAACTGAAGAACAGCTGAGGAGGCTGACTGAGGGCAAGAATGAAAACTGGCAAAGAAAGACGGAGTTGAACCAAAACACAGGGACAGAAAAATAACACATAAAGCACAAGAAGAGATAAAACTAAAAGATGATCAAACTAAATTACCAAAAGAAAAAAAAAAACACAGACTACTATACTTAATGAAAGTTCATTAAAATATTTCATCAGGTATTTTGCTAACAGGCAAGAAGGGTTGATGTCCACTTTTAATGGCACAGTTTAATCAAACATCTAACTCATGAGTTAAATGTTAGGGGTGATGCTACTACCACACTAAATATTAACCTAACATCTGTACAAGTGGCTGAGTCATTATTGTTGACTAATGTGCATAAACCATGGCAGCCATTTTGATTTAAGTTCATTCTTATCTTTCATGTAAACAATGTGATATTTTACTAACAGTCAAAGTTGACGCACGACAAAACTTTAGAAGCACATTAGTGTTTTGTTGCATAATAGTTAGCTACTAGCCCATCGAACTTAATATCTGTGAATTGTGTTGCGTTATAGCCATTTTTGTCGACTAAAGTTGCTTAGTTGTAGCGGCCATTTTGAAACAAGTTTACACCAAGGTTAATCCCCTAATTATTTTTTGATAGTCTGGCACAGAGTGGTCTCTACAGTGGACAGCTATTCAAAAGTAATTTAGTCTTAAACGTGTTTGTTTACATGATGAAAGTGCACATCAGCCTATAACGTGCTCTCTACTGCTTCACTCCGTTCAGTGGTGAGTTGTTGTAACTGCATGAGAATTTCCTCTGAATCAAAGATGGTGGACAGGCAGCCACATGTGTTGACTTCCACGGGTATGTCTACTCATTCCTTCCATTCCAGAAGAACTCTAGAGTTAAAACATACATGGTGATGAACAGGAACATCCATGTTTTTCCATCTTTGTTTTTAACTTTTGACAATTTTATTTTAAATGAGTAAATTGCACGTAAACGTGTCCACTGAAGTGGACATAATGCATCTTTAGGTATGTTTCTAACTCAAGTAATGTAATTGGTTAATCTTTTCTTCTGACTGTTTTGGTCATAAATTAGCAGAGTAGAGGATTATAGACTTTACTTGAAAATAGAAACATATAGTATTGTGTAGATTTGTTCAAGTTTGTGTGATTAACTTAACATTTTGTAGAAAGCAAGTCTTGTGATTGCTTTCATTGTAAATCTGTGTATTGTTTTCCTACATTGAGAAAATAATTATTTGAAAATAGATAACACTGTGCAGATTAGTTGCAGATTGTGTGAGAAACACTGATCCTTTTTTTGTACAAAGCAAGTGCAGCAAAAAAATAGGGAAACCTATATAATAGTCAAGGAAATTCCCTCTGACTCTGATGATGATTAGAGTGACAGAAGTGATGAAGAATGGCTGCCAGAGAACAGTCGAGGCGTAGAGTCTGAGGATGATGAAGGCTGAGTGAAGATAAAAACAGTCAGGGTAACAGTCAGGTTGATGAAGGCCAGCATGCAGAGGAAGAGCAGCTTGATGAGCGAGCTGTGGAAGAAGATATGCACATGGTTCCTCGCAGCTCGCATAAAGTGTGAAAAGTCTAAAACAACAACTTTAATGGAGAATTGCTCCATTTTCTTGGAGAATTGCTCCCTTTTCTTGGAGAATTGCTCCCTTTTCTTGGAGAATTGCTCCCTTTTCTTGGAGAATTGCTCCCTTTTCTTGGAGAGTGGAAAGTGAATATTGAGGGAAAAGATCCAGTATGTATTTGGCTATTTGTTTCCCAAAGATCTAATTGATAACATGATGCACAACAATGACCTGTACAATCTCCAGAAAGGAAGAGAAGATCTGGCACGACAAGAGAAGAAATGAGGGATTTTTTTTTAGAGATCAACATGAACATAGTTTGTTTCTGGAATATACTGGTCTCGTGAGGATGGCCTTTGTCTTGGATTTATTAAAAACACCATGTCTGGATATGAGTAAATCTTGCTTTACCTACACTTTGTCAATAACTATACTTTTTAAACTATTTTTTTTCCAGTCAGGAACACTGGTAAGCTCCTCAATGTAAGATCAGGGTAGTGTGCAATGCTCAACTAAATAGTAACAATACACTCATTTACAAGCAAAACAGCCACAAAAAAGACACCGCCAATACATAACTCATGCTTAGAAACATAACTGACCTCTCATGGTGTCAGTGCACACATTTTAATTGTAACTGATTACTTATTAAAATAAAATGTTCAGTAATAAAACAATGCCAACTTTCAGACAGCACAGATTTGATGAACTCCACAGTAATATGCACAGCACATTACAGAGTGCTCACGTGCATGTAGTCCACTGGAGTGGACGGGTGTGTAACTCTTAGAATTTTATTTTTTATTATTTTCATGTCCTAATAATAATAATAATAATAAAAACAATAATAATAAAGAAATTTGATTCAGGCTTTCCAAATTCATGTACCAGATGGTTAAAAATTATCCAGTGCCTCAAGGGATGTTTTGCTAACTCTACAAGCAAATGAACACACACATTGTTATGAGCATAAACCTCATGACCTTTCCCCTTCTATGGTGGATAATATTTACATTGTTTGATCCCTCAGATTCCTCATGACAAACACATTATTGCAACTTCCTTGTGTGTGACACTGTTTCCACTTGTGTGTGAGAACACGTTAGCAGGGGAGCTTATGTGGCTATGGTGTATAGGTATGTGTGTGTGTGTGTTCAGAGGGGTCAGGCAGACAAAATGTGCTTTGTGAACCTGGGACCCGTCGATTCCTCACTGTGTCAGATCCTTTAGTCATGCTGGATGACATAAGCACCAGGATTTAAATGTCTGTGGATGTCTGAGTACCTCTGAAGGGAAGATTTGCTGAATAATGTTTTACTTATTAGTGCAGAAGAAACCTGCTTTTGTCTCCCCTTCATTAAACAAAACCCCTCTCCTCATCTGAAGTTGGCACCCACTTCATTTTTTTTCTTCTTCTCTTAATTAAATATTTTATGCTGTTCAGTATTTTTTCATTTGGTGGTTAGTTTGTGTAAGGTTAAACCAAACAGGCTTCTTTGGTTTTTAAAGGTTCTAAATAACTTCCGGTTCGTTTGTCGGTGATTAGATTTTAAAAATGCTGATTTGAAATGCATTTAATAACTCAATGACAAAAATGGTGACACGAAAAGACCTGTAAAGAAAATTTTGTTTGAAATTGTGGCAAGAAATAATCCCGGAAATGGTGCAGAACAACATTATATGGTATATGATATATAATAAAATACAATACATTGCAACACCCTGGGACCCTGTGTACATAATTTCGTTTCATCACATGTACCACATGTGGTGCAAATGACAATAAAGATTCTCTGACTCTGAACACTCAAGTGTTCAACACATTTAATTTTTTTTTTTATATTTCATTAACATTCTGTAGTGAGATAACCTTATATCCTACAATTCCATCATGTATTGTTCAAATTTAGTTCACTTACAATAAGTTGAAGACGATGTTGCTCACAAAACATGAGCAGCATTCAGGTTATGGACAGCTACCTAAATGAAAAGTAAATCATTCACCTGAAGTGTTTTTTAGTTGTTTATAGTGGCAATAGTTTTTAATTAAGCTTTTATCTGATGTTAGTTTAATTGTGTCCTTAGAATTTCCCTTATTGTTTCAATTGAAACTGCACCGACTGCTCTATATGCTGCAGTTAAGATACTGACTACTCAAATTAACTCAACCCTGCCCCACGCAGAAAAAAAATCAGAAGTTTTTATTTTTTTTTATTTTGGTAATAAGTCGGCTCAGTTGCTAGAGCTGTTGCCTCTCAGCAAGAAGGACGTCAAATCAAATCCCAGCTGGTGGTCTATCTCGATGGTTTGCAATTTCTCTCTGTGCATGTGTGAGTTTTCTCCGGGTACGTACTCTGGTTTCCTGCATTTTAGGCTGATTGGCAACTCTAAAATGTCTCTAGGTGTGAGTGAGAGAGTGAATGGTTATTTGTCTCTGTCGCTCTGTGACCCTGTAATGGACTGGAGACGTGTCCAGTGTGTCCCCTGCCTCCCGCACAGTGATTGCTGCACATGGGCACCAGTGACCCCCAACAACCCGAAAAATAAAAAGCGGGTAAAGGTAATGGATGGATTTTGGTAATATACCAGCTTTTTGAGTAATAAAATAATCAGCACTTGTTCACTGTCCTTATTGCACAGACATATTTCATGCATTTTAGTGTACATGGCTGCAATTTTTTATTTATTTTTGAGAGTTGCCCACATACAAATTAACGTGCATCATTCAGGGTCAAAGTTAACTTTAGGTATTCAGCAATGCAGCCAAGCTGATACTTTCTTTGCACATCTCGGATCAACACATATCCTTTTTATATCTACTTATTTAGCAACAACTTTATCAGAAATGGCCAACAAGCCAGAAGAAACATGCAAGCTTTTTAAGACTGGCTTGGAAAATTAATAAAACAAGAGCCTCGTTAAATAACAGTGCAGGTGGAACAGAAGTGGTGCTTAAATGAGATGTTTTAGGGCCACAGGTGCTAAATAGTTTTCAAGCTTTTTTAAGATAAAAATGAAAGTTCTGCTCTTTAAGTAGTCTATAACTTTATTTCCTGCACTGAACCAGTCTGGTTCATCACCACCTTTTCTTTAGAGATAAGATTCTTGAAAGCTCAAAAACAAGCCTCAACTGTTGTAAGTGTTGTTAGATGGCGAGAGCAAACCTTTAGACTGATTTAGTTTATTATAATAAGATGATCATTTGTTCATTTTTAACTAAATTAAACTAAGCACTGCATCTAAATTAGCAAACTGCTAATCACTTTACACATTTTTTGTTAAATGAAGGTGTACACCCATACAAATGAACTGACTTGTGCTTTAACTGAAAAAGTTTTGCTAAAATATTTTCAATAATGTGTTTCAAAGACAAAAACATCCCAGCAGTTCATTCCATAAATAAGAGGAAATTACTCCAAAAGACATATTAGTAGAAAGTCTACCAACCTGCTCCTCCTTTTTCACAAACATATGACAATATGTGCATAAAAATTCTTAAAGAAAACAAAACAAATGAGCAAAGATGCAGAAACTGTGAAGTGTCTGACCTGTTAGAGAAGCTGCACATCTGCTTGAAACTGTTGAGGCACTGATCATATTTATTCCCCGAAAAGCAACAGGCAAGTTTTTTTTTTTTTTTTTTTCATTATAAATTTCACACAATCAACTGCCGCTACTCATGCAGATAAAACTGATGCAATTTTATCATCCTAATAACTGAGAAATGACATCACCTTTCTAAGGTTCTGCTTCAGTTTGGCTCATCTACATTTCTCTTTTTCTCAGCAACTTCTGCACAAATAATCTCCTGGCAGCTCAAGGTATAAGTGTTAATTAAAAAAAAAGTATTTTTTTTTTTCTATTTGTTCTTCCTTAATAAACAGGGAAATATCAAACTATTGTGAACCTGTTTCTGCAACTGGAACAGGAAAAAACAAAGCTCACTGTGGTCAGACGCAGGTCGATACAGGCTGTTACTTCTGCAGCCACTTTTATTAGTTAGTAAATTTACAATTTATGATTAAAATTGAGTTTTTGCAATTTGAACACAGTCGTGCATGTGTTCTTGCAATGTTGCACACAGATAAAACAGATGTTAAATATGTTTGTTAGCATGTGTGTTTTGCCTTTTGTTTTGTTTTTTTTATATAGTGAACATAGAGCTGATACAGATCATTGTCTGGTTTTGCATCTGGATCACAGTGACATTTAAAATGTGTCACAAACAGGATGAAAATAAACATGTGAGGTTTTATGTGGGACTTGTGGTATCGAGTTATTTCTGGTCAGTGCAAACTTGCTGGCAGTAGTCTGAGGGAAAAAGCCCAAGAGCTTCTGTACTTTTAAACTGAAATAAACATTTTAAGCTCTACGTTGATATATTTTATAGCTGTTTATTTAAATATTGTTTAAATGCATTTAGTAATGTGAACAAAATCAGTGTTGTGGCAACCTTGAAAACATCTACAAACAAATGTAGTGGAAATAGCTCAAGCTATAGCACCATAGATATATTCAAAAGTCGAAGAGTGTCAAACTCAGATGGACTCAAATTTTGTTTTTTCTCAAAGATTTGGCCCCGAGGTGTTTATATCGTTCTTCCATTTCTGCAGGGGAAGAACCTGTTCTCACTCTGCCACCTGTTTGTTGAGGTTTATTAAAGGTTAAAATGTTTTGAGTGAAACCAGAAAATGTTCCGTTTTTTTTTTTTTTTTTTTCTTTCGTTTTTTTTTTTTTTGGACAGGTGCACTTCCTGCTGCTAACAACACCTCCTCTCTAAAAGCAGCATTAATCAGATTAGAAGCTGTGGACTTTAATACCCATTGACCTTACCAAAGAGGAAATGCAAAAAAAAAAAAGTCAAGCGTGTATTCTCGGATGGGTTGTTAAAACAAAAATTAGAACTGAGGAAATTATATTTTGCAGTTCTGCAGCTACCTTATATGATAGTATTTGTTACCCTACCAGTATGAAGAGGACAAAAATATAGTGCTCAGCTGGGCCATCTAACATAGCATCATGAAGGACCCCACTCACCCAGCACACACACTTTTTGCCCCACTCCCCTCAGGAAGGAGGTTGAGGAGCATT
>JARVLU010000489.1:15632286-15643802 GCA_031762415.1 Simpsonichthys santanae
TCCGGTATACGGCTGAATCGGTATACGGCCAAGCCGTTAGAACGGATCTCGGCCGTAAACCGAGGACTACCTGTACTGTATTTTCTGGATTACACGTCGCTCCGGAGTATAGGTCATATCAGTCAATAAATGTCTCATGAAGAGAGAAAAAAAAAAAAAAACTGAAATACTACCTGGGATCCTGAACAGGCTTAATTAACATAACAAGCAATGAGTCAGACAAGTTACCATTCTCTGTGTCGCTTCTGAACAATTTTCCACCAACTCCGGAGGAAGATTCGGGGGTTTAGCAGAAGTGAAACAAGACAAAGCTGTCAAAAGCCTAGAGGGCCCTTTTGCAGCTGCAAATAGTAATGTTTACTCTTTGGGTCATGTCAGTATGGATGAACATTTAGCGCATCAGTCAAAAATTGCATCATGAACAGGGAAAAAAACGTAAATAAGTCGCTTCGGACTATACGTTACAGGACTGGACAAACTATGAAAAAAAAATGTGCGACTTAAAGTCCGGAAAATACGGTAATCTTGAGGCTGTGGGTTTAAGCCCAAGTTGGCATCTAGTGTCAAACTTGTCAAATATTTTGTGCCACTTTGCTTACTCTGACAACCCCTGCAGGAGGGAGCAGCTGAAAGAAAAACAACCTCATACTAAAATAAACCAAAAGATGATGGCAGATTCTAAAATAGGCAAGTTCAGTCCACTCCAGCATGCACCTTGCTCAATGTTCTTATTTATATAAATAGCATAAAGCATTTCAGCACGGTCTCCAACTACAAATAATTTGCAATCTTAAAGCTCTTCTCAGAAGTGACCCACCATCCAGAGATCTAAATTAGTCCAGACATTAGCACAATAAACAACCGTTTGCACACATTTATGCGTGCTTTAAAACAAATCACAACCCATTAAAAAATATGCAGAACAAAGTGCTCACACGGTTGTCTGTTGCATTTATTTAAGTCAAAGATAGTGTTAAAAAGCAGCAAGTGCTTGTCAATAAATTCCTCAGGATGTACCCAATTATAGCCTGCTTAATTTAGCCTATTTATTTATTTATTTTTTTACAGTATTCCGTCACCAAAAGCCTTAATCTTTCAGCATTAGATTAATGTTGTTGTTTTGCAGGGAAAGTCTTCATCATGGAGTTCAGTTGCATATTATTTCAACACTGGTCACCTTGATGTTTATGCAGAACCATCACACCAACCCATCCAGCAACGGCACTTCTCTACAGTAGCAATTTTATTTCTAAAACACCGACTTTTGTTCTTTTGTTCAAATAAATTAATAGAATTATGCAGATATTCAACTTTGATTGTTACATATAGAAACAAACTGGTACTTAAAAGGTTTCTATTACCTGTGTCATACAGCGCTGGATTTTTAATTCAAAAACGACTTAAGCAACAGTGATCAACAGCTAAAAATTGTCTCCAGCAAAAGGCTGCATAAAATGATGCGGCACTGAAAGGGGAGAGCCAGCTGTCACACTCCGCGGAGGAGCTCAGATGGTAATAGTGTAAATTTCCATGCACGTATTGAGGTTGAGGATTTTCTTGGGCCATTGAACAACCTTGAGGGGAAAGGATAAAGCTTAGAGTCCCCTGATGAGATTTATCCTATCCTTACAGGACAAAATCCACCTTAGAAGATGGCTATAGCGAGCTGAGTATTTAACTTAAAAAAATTCTTATTAAAAGTATCAAGCAGTTTTGCAACTTGAATGTCAAACAACATCAGACATTTTTAAACCCTGATCACATCCCAGAGTATAAAAAACAGTTATATTGTTTCAGAAATAAATAGTTTTGTGTTGATGGTCTGATTAAATTGGGCACCATGAGGAAATGGTCTGAGGTCTTCCTGGAACAGATAAGATAGCTCAGATATGTTTAAAGCAGGGTTTTTGGAAAAGTCATAATTTTAATCTTACCTTATGTAGCTAGCCTTTTTGTTTTGAATGACATCAGTCTGAAAAAATAAAATAAAATAAAATAAAATTTTTTTAATTCTAATTCAATTAATGAGCTTAGTCCAAAACAAATTGTTGTCATCTTAAAACAGCTCTAGTCTTAAACATTTAAAATGATTTGTAAACCTATGTTGTCAGTTCTAAAGATGTTTTGTGTAATTTCTGTCGGCAGTACAGACTGCACTGGAAATGCTACTGCTAGCTACAATTGCCATGCAATGTAAAACTTTTATAACATAGCCTAAATGTTTCTAAACTGCTATTTGTATTGGGAGTAACCTTTGTGATTGTAGTAGCTTCACAATGGAACAAATCCCCTTGTTCAAAACCAACATCTTAAGTTTTTGTTGTGTCTCAGAAAATTTATACTGTAAGTTTAATGTAGAGAAGATCTGCAATTGTCATGTTTAATTGAGAATTCAGCATTTGTCTATTTTACTGTGGGTAATGACCAGTTTCAATAGAACTGTGTCAAGAAGTTTGGCACAATGTGTTGCAACTCAGTTATATTAACAACAGTTACCATACATTAAAGTTTTTACAGTGTAGTCCAGGATTGAACATTTTCCAACTTAGCGTAAGGGTTGATTTATCTCTTGTTGTTGAAGTCCTGGTAAAAATTAACATAAAATTGTTTTTTAAGCTTGTTTCTCAACTCTCAGTTTAGGTACTTTTGCTGTTTAAATGTAATCAGTGGGAGTTTGTAACATTAACCCACTCAGCCACCACTGAACCACAGTAAATATGAGGGTTAATTACAAAGTGAAAGCAGCTGAGATGATTGCAGATGAGCAGCAGGTGCCAATGTGACAGAGTAGCTGAGAGAAAGCAAATGCTGAAAACAGAAAATAAAACCTAAGAATGCTACGAACAGAAAACAATGCATACATTTTACATAAACACACTGATAAATAATCTGAAAATAAATTGTGACAGTTTTTTTTAATTCACTCGCTCAATGTTTAAAACTGCAAACTTTTTTGTGTGTGTTTCAGCTGTTATGATGTTTACCTGGTAAGTAGAAAAACTCTTGATAAAGGTTGGAGGATATTTGCCCCGGCAGCTTTAGTGCAGAAATGATAAGAAAGGCAGACATATAAAAAAAAAAAAAAAAAATACTTACCGGTGCCGTTTGACCGACGTGCCTGCTTGTACTCGTGTCTCCCAGATAAAGAGCCGTGAAAGTGTCAGACTTTATAATTCGTTTAGTGTCAAAAGCTTCTTTTTTTAAAATCAAATTTGCTTAACTGATGTCTCTTCAGAATAAAGACTGCAGACCCATTTCCTCTCTGCTCTTTTGATTTGACTCTGCGGCATCGCCTCATAAACAAAATCCACTTCTGTTATTTGATATCTTAAGAGAATGACTTGAAAGGTTGCAAAATTTGATTTGTGTTGTCAGATTTAGAAACTGCACGTGTCAAATCTGTCGCCTGAACAATTGCACCCCCACCCCCCACAGCTTGCATTAACTTTTCTTTAAAGATTGATAGCTTCTTTTCCATTGAATCTTTACAGTGCACAGCCTAAAACCAAAGCTGATGAGAAGCTGGGTTGAAGTAAACTTTAAACATTAGAAACCTATTGATTGTGTTGGATTGACCCACATGTCCACCTCCTGTTTTTCTTTGGATGCTTTTCTTGCAGTCTGTTTTCTGCACATAACATAAAACACAAAACCATCAACTTTCCCACTCATTAGTTTTACCTGTTCACCAGCATTTTCTCATCTCTGTATCTATGTTTAATCATATGATGCCTGTTGTGAATTTGTGTAACAGTGAGCGATGCTGTGTTGCAAAAGACTTTAAATACCGGTACTCAAACTATTTCAAAAGAATGCCAGGGCTTCAAGTATTTTGTGAATGTTGCTGGATACCTCTCTCTCTGCAATAAACTGTTTTTATTGAAATTCACACAATGGATTTCAGTTATCAGTAAAAAGAAGCATCCTTACTCTGCTGAAACTGTTTTTTCTAGTAGTTATCACTCCTTCATGAAGGTGAAGCAGTAAGGTCTGCGCTCAAAAGTGTGTTTCTCTACATCCTTAGCAATGGACTTTAATACAATTCCCAAAAAGTACCCATTGGGTGTATAGCTACAAATGTCTTTTTTTAATAAAGATGGACAGCAAAGCAATCTTAGTAAACACAAAATTGGTTACAACTCTGTTAGTTTTAAAGACATAGACGAGCTGATGGTGATTTCCATATTATACATGTAGGGCTAAAAAAAAAAAACAACAACAACTACAACCCCAAATGAGTTGAAAAGGAGGTGCCGTTGATGCATTACCGTCTACCTGGAGGCAGTGCTTGAGTGCCAAGATCTTGGAGGTGGAGGGAAATGTGGCTCGTGACAGCGGGAGGACTGAGATTGTCCCCCGGCACCTGCAGTTAAGTCTGCAGCAATGAGGGGCTCGGCAGGATGCTGGGAGAAGTGGTCATTGCTCGGGGAGGAGTTCTGCCTGGCATTCAGACAGTCTTGCTGCCCAAGAGGAACGAAAGTTCTGCTGGGTCTGGGTGGATGGATCGGCATCTACAGCCAGTCTCTTCAGATCCACTTTGGGATGTACTGCTACAAGAGATCCTTCCTGCCCAAAGCCATAAGCATCTAGAACAACTCTAATGAAACCAAGATGAGCTACAACAACAGTTAATTCCCTTTTGGTATTAATACAGTATTTTTGAGATGAATTGAATTAACTGATTGCATAAAATCTGTGTTTGATACATCACAACGAATTACTGGTTTCAAACTGTTTAGAAAATATTATATGAACTACTGGATACCCATCAAAGTTAAGTCAGGTCTTCTATGTGGTTTCTTTGTGTATAAATGTTCAATTTTTCATCCAAAAGACCATCAGTCCGAGGAGCCACAACAAACTCAGTCCCATTAGTAGTATACTCACACAGTATGAGGAATTTGATGGTAATAAGATGGTTTCCACTGGATAGATTAATTAATAATTTCACAAAATTGGGTTGACATCTGCAACTCTATTAATTTTACATTTCAAGACAACCATTAAAACCAAGTGACCACATAAAACACACAAATTACCTCAGCCCATTTTACAAATACTGAGCTAAAGTTGGCCATGGTTGTAGCTGAGCATCATCCTAAACACATTTTGAGGCATCATATTCTACAATGACGGAAACCTTGACATTAACTGTTGCATTCAATATAATTTGTCTGTTGGCCAGTCATCTCATAAACCACAATGCAGATAAAACTCAAATAAAAAATTGACTGTACAACTACAAATGGTTAAAATAGGGGGTTGACCCAAATCGCAATGGCTGCTTAGCCAATTAATCTTAGCCATTGCAAAATTAGATATACTACAGTCAATTTTACAGTTATTGTGCAAAACATTTGCTGTGGTAGTAGCTGATAGTCATTCACAAGTTACAACGCATACTCCAAGCTCTAAACATCATGAAGGATATAACAATATGATATGAAAATGATATAATATTGCCAAGGTAAAATGATTTTAATCTGAAACTCTGGCATGTAAGGTAGTTGGCAATATGCATTCCTTTAAGAAATGGTACATATTTATTTTAAGATGTATATAACTAAATAAGAAATATGGTTTTAATTGGTTCAGTCGCTCATTTTATTAAATAATCAAATAATGATCACAGTAATAAAGATTAACTTTGTCTACAACCCCTGTGCATGTGCTGGAGCCATGCCCTGCAGATCAGCGGCTCAGCAGCTTCGCAGCCACAATAAGGCGACAGCTTTTAATTTGGCACCTGAGTGCTGTGAGCAAGCGCCGCTGCCAGTTCCAGGGCAGTATGTCAGACCTCCACACTGCGTGAAGGAATTAGTTCACTGGGCTAGCACTGGCAGGCGTGTGACATTTTTATGCAAAGGCCTAACCAAAAATAGAGTTTACTGGTTAGAGTTAATAACGTTCTAGTTCAATTCCCTGTCAGGTACTCACACAGATCTGTTACAAATGTGTCAATTACTAAAGTGTTTGTCCTTTTTTTTTTAAAATTATTTTTACCCCAAAGTTTGACAACTTCTGGGTGAGGGTTCAGAATTAGCAGTGGTAACTAAAGTCGCATATGGACAGTGAAAAGTTTACCTCTAAATTTTCCAGCCTATATTTTCTCTCTTTGCCATTGGATGCTATGATTTGCTTGGGACAGGTGTCATAGCATGCAAACCCTAAGTGTCCTCTCCATGGACACACTGCACACACACTACTAGACAAGGATACAATCTGAAAGGTATATTATGGTTTCCTGACAATTTTTCAGTTTGAAAACAAAAAAAAAAATAGTGATAGTGTTGGGTAGCATCACTTTTCATATTGGCCATTCCTTGCACACAGGTGGAGACTCTCACTTATTAAACGTGTATTCAACCAAATCTCTAGTTTATTGATTAATTCAACATTTGTTCTGCCTGGTTCAGGAAGTTTGAAACTTGAATGCCAATGCAAAAACTTATTTCCTAATTTGCAGTCTGGCCTTGCAACAACAGAATCAAAATAATATAAAATGTATTCATGCTGGGGGGAAAAGAAACGGAAAAATCTTGACATTCACAAAGCACATGCCCAGGGGAAAGTAGCATTGGCTAACATTTTGACTCTCTTATTCACCAGTGGAAACAAGGCATGCAAATGGACTGTACAGCAGAATACACTTTCTTAAACTGGGGGGATCTTATTTAGGAGCCCATTTCTCCAACAACATTGCACTCACGTGTGTATTTGTGTGGCTTCTGTTAAAGAGTCACAAAAGGCTCAGAAGTTTCAGCTACATGTCTGCTCAGTGAGTTAAAAATAAATGTATTAGAAACATGTAGATGTAAGAGCTTCCATGACATAAGTGATTCAATTGACCACATGGAATGTGACGTGAGATTTATAGCTGTGTGAGGTTATATGACTATAAAATAATTGAGCAGCAGAGAGGTGAGGGCTATCTGACTGATCAGCCATAGTTACCATTGAAAGCATAATCTGTCATGGTTAACATTGACTTTCTCCATGTTAACTGTGAGAGTGATGCCCCATTATTCATCCCTTCATGTGCGTGAACTTATATGCACTAATACCCCACCCACCTACCCACCCACACACACACACACATAGTGTGGAATGGGAAAAAAGATTGAAGCTTAACTGGTGCAAGCTAGCTTGACTAATAAAATGATTAAAAGTAAAATGTGTTACCGGTCTTACTTTTTGAATTCCTAAATTTTGTTACCTCCCACCATGCAGCTCGAAAAAAATGCCAGTTTTAGTTGATTATCCAACAATAAGACTGGATTACTTTATAAATGGTCAAGTGAAACAGCTGTATTACTTTTAAAGCAAACCAGGATCGGTTGATACAACTTAAATTAATGGATGGTTGTCAAAAGCTAATCTTTTATTTAGAATAAGCCTTTAAATAACAGTTTAATGAGTTGTGTTAATACAATGTTAGAAACTGAATTAGCTGATAATTTGTAATACAGTTTCTGTGAGAAGCAGTATAAAACCTAACTAATTGTATTACCTTATTGAAACTTACTCAGCAACATGTTTTTTGGTCTTAAAGGGATACCATATTTTCCAGCCTATAAGTCGCACCTTTTTGCTTAATTTGCATACCCTGCGACTTATACATTGGAATGACATTTATGGATTTTTTTCCCATTTTTGACTGAGATATGACCATTCATTCTGACATGGAAATATTGAACACTACCATTTTCAGCCGATAGATGGCACTCGAGTAGTATGGCATGCCATTGAATCATGTAATAGTTAAACATGGCTATTAATGACCCAATTGGCTTGCCATAGTCTGCCACTTTTGTCCAGCTTCGGGATCATGCCTGGAGAAATATCAAATAAGCTTCATTTTGCTGCATCACCCTGGCAAAATGCTGCTAATTTGACCATTGAAGTGCATTTATTAGGTAAAAGTTCAACTGAAACACATCTTGTTGAATTTCAAATAAATATGCAGCATTCCTCCTTCCTGATTTCCTCCCTTTGCGCCCTCCCAAAGCACTGAGGCAGCGAATACTTTTGAAAGGCAACTGATTTTACCATTAAAGTGCATTTATTAAGCAAACGTTAAACTGAGACACACCTTTACTATAATTTTGAGCAAACAAATAATTGTTTTTAGTTGGTTATCTTGTTAAATTTCGAAGAAATCCACAGTGACTCGTCCCTCTGCGCGCTCCTTCCTAGAAGGCACACAGCCTAGCACACATATAATTGTTTTTAAGTGCTAGTTTTGTTAAGTGCTTATTAAAGTCCTCCCATTCACGCTCCCGCAGCCACTACTTGGCAGCCAATCAATTTTTGGCACAACATTGGCCCACATTTCCGGGTTGTCAACAGTGACGCTTAACAAACATGACATGTCAACGGTGACTCATGATAGATGTGACGTATATGGCAAAGCAACTTATGTTTTTTTTTTTCCACTTTATTAGACGTATTTGGACTGATGTGACTTATACAGAGGTGGGACGTGTACGGCGGAAAATACGTTAGTTTTGTCATTTTTAAAGTGACGTTTTGTCATTTTTTAAAGTGACATTTTATCAAAAGTTATAACTGTTACTCATTTATTTTTCCCGTCTTAGTCGATTGTAATTTGTATGAGTATGAAATAGTTTTATTTTCAAATCAAAACAAGTAGAACGAACCTGTCTTCAAATACTGGCTGTCTAATTTAATTTCTATGGGTTGGCATCTGCTTTTGAAAAACCCTAATTTGTCACTTTTATGCACATTTTTCCTGAGCAGAAAGGTTTTTGCTCAAATAATTAATACTTCTACTTATGTTTGGATTTTCTTGTTTGTTTTCAACTTTATCTACCATTCTGGACACAGTAGGAATTTTGAGATTTGCAAGAAAATTGAGCTCAATTCTTGGAGGCCAAAAAAAGTTTGGTTGCATTTCAAAATTGACCTCAGTTTTTATTTTATTTTTTAAACAAATGGTTTTCTGATTTAAAAATTAAAACACATACACATGGGGAAGAAAAGGGGGAAAGTGCCACTGCAAGTCATTGCAAAAACAGTGACACTGTTTGTTTAGAATAAAAGCTCTTTATCAGGAAGTTAATATTTTCCCTAATATATCTATTGGAAACTGCATCCACTAATCATCCAAAGAGTTTTATACTGGTTCAACATTGACTGTGTGGTTACTCAAAAGATGTACAGATATGAAAATTGGTGCACTACTCAGTTTGATCAGTGGCCATGTTTTAAAAATCAGAATGTTAGTAAAAGCCATCTCTCCTGAGCTGCAGCATTGAGCGACAGCTGGTGAGCTGCTCTCTACTTCCACTTAATGCATAATAGGACTTTTCTCATATATACACTCCAGCATTCATAGTGACAAAATGAGAAGCCTATGGCTCTTTGCAACCAGCCACAGCTTGTCGACAAAGAACACTCATGAATATTACAAAGATGAGTCTGAGCGAACCCATCAACACCAGGAAATGGTTTAAACTTGTTTCATCTATTTGAACAAGATTTATTTGGCAAAATAATGTCAGCCTGCTATATTAAGCTCGAACTGTTCAAAATGAATTCAACATTTTGATGTGTCATTTAATGTTGTTATACTGTGCTTTCATACATTCAATCAAGATGGAAACAAATTAGTGTTAGATCAGTAAAACAAATAGTGTGAAAATAATTTCACTGAGACCAAACCTTTCATGATTTATGAGTAGCCATACACCAAAACTGAATGATATTTATATAAAAATATTAAAGAAACAGATTAACAAACATTTAGGACATTTCTCATTGTGTCTTTGACCTTTTCTTTACTGTTGCATTTAGTTATTGGGATTTATTTCCTTCTCTTTGTCTTCTGTGCCTTTGTCTGAGCTCAGTAATTTCCACAGTTTGGTGTATGTTCATAAACTTTGCCCCACATTGCTCATATCCTCCCTTTTGCTTCCAGGTTGGTACAACAAATCGATACATACGAGTCTTTCTGCAGTCCAAGTTCTATGTTGCGCCTGCAAAAAGCTCAGTGGTGCTAGACTTATTATGTTTAGAAAGCAAAAGTCCTTGGAGGCAGATGAGCGCAAACTCAACAAATTGCTTCATTTATCCAGCAACACTTCAGGTCACACAACAAGTGTCATTTTTGTTGACATGAATGTGTCGGAGCTTAATGTTGCCACTTCTTATTGTGACTGTGCTGCATTGAAGTGCTTATGAAAATATTAACATTCACCCTAAATACAATCAAATGGCCCTGCACCAGAGTAGAAAACTACTGAAGAGTTAATGGGATGTCATTGTCGGAGAAGTGGGTATTTCTTCACAGCACTTACTTTAAGATGCTTCTATATGACCTCAAGGGTGCAGGACGACATCTCACCACAAGAAGAAAAAAAAAAGTCATCTGTCTTTTTCTTAATAGTCTTAACCAGAGCCATAGAGAAAGAGAGATGCGACACTCTTTGAACTCGCCGATAGGTGGTCACATGGTTCATGCAGCTCTCAATAGTTCCAAACAGCTTATTGTTGTCAGTCAGTTTGAGCGGCTACTAGCGCAAAATAACACAAAAATTGACTTTTTTTACTTTACCTGGCGTCTTTCGGTAATTTGAGGATGTTGTCAAAGTTGAGGCAGAAGTTTTGAGTAGACTTGGTAACACTGTTTGGACCAAAGATGATTATGTTAGTTTTGTCAGAATTTAATTTGAGAAAATTGTGCTTCATCCAGATGTTAATGTCAGTTAAGCAATGGGTGAGGGTGGAGTGGATGATGGGATTTATGGATGAAGTAGAAATGTAAATCTGTATGTCATCTGCATAGCAGTGGAAATGGAGGCCATGACGATGGATGGTATTACCAAGGGGGAGGATATAAAGGATGAAAAATAGAGGACCAAGCACTGAACCTTGGGGAACATCCTGGGATAGAGGGGTTAAGAAGGAGGAGCAACAGTTGATGTGAATAAACTGTTGACGTCTGTGAGGTAGGACTGAAACCAGGACAGAGCGGAGCCAGTGATGTTCATGTTGAACGTGAGATGGGACAGGAGGATGGAATGACTGACGGTGTCAAACTCTGCAGTGAGGTCCAGAAGGAGGAGGATGCTAAACATTTAATAGTGCAAAAACAATACACTGAACAACAGCAGCACAAACATGAGTCTGTGTGAGTAGATGAGTATGAATGAACACAGCAGTATGAAATAAATCTGCAGCATGAGATCAGCAGCGTGGATAATCAGCAGCACATAACAATCAAAGTGCCATTAAAGTGATTTTTTTCACAATGATAATCCTAATTAGAGATACATGAGTCTAACAGCTTCAGGGTAGAAGCTGTTCCTCAGTTTAGTGGTTCTGCACTTAATGCTCCTCAACCTTCTGCCTGAGGGGAGCGAGGCAAAAAGTGTGTGTGCTGGGTGAGTGGGGTCCTTCATGATGCAGGTGGCCCTCCCTGCATCTGGAGGTGTAGATGTCTGTGATGGTGGGGAGACTGACTCCAACATCTTCTGTGCAGCCTTCACCACTCT
>JARVLU010000489.1:15717889-15730658 GCA_031762415.1 Simpsonichthys santanae
TCGGACTTACGGCGCCGCCCCCAGTGACGTCATCACACCTTATGTTGTCTTTTTTATGCAGCATTTTATGTTTTTTTCTAATTTTTTTTTAAGGGTATTTTGTTTGCTAACTGCTTGAAATACATGTTCCGCGGCCCCGGGAAGCAGCGAGGTGCGGGAGGAAGAAGGCTCCAGAGCTCACAGCCGGAGCCTTTGTCCCTGCTTAGGTGGCGGAGCATGGGGCAACACCAGCACCCAGGCGAAACAAAGCTGTTTTGACCATGAACGTGCATAAACAGTATTAAGGAAAAGTGAAACTGAGACACAGCTTTGCTACAATGACGAGCAAACAAATAATTGTTTTTAAGTGTTACTCTTGTTAAATTCTTGTTAAAGTCCTCCCTTGTGTGCTCTCGCAGCCGCCATTTGGCAGCCGATCAATTTTTGGCACAATACTGGTCCATGTTTCCCAGTGGTCAGCGGCGGCGCAATGTGATTTATACATCAAAGCAACTTTTTTATGTTTTTTTCCCACCTCATTAGACATTTCTGGACTGATTCAACATATGGCAGTGCAACTTATACAGCAGGAAATACGTTGCATCTACTAATGATTTTTTTAAAGTTTCATTAAGCAGTCTGGGGATTCATGGGGTAATTTGCAAACCCTGAGTGAAACCATGTTAGCCACCAGTGGCTTGTGATAATAAACTCACCTTTTCTTGCTCATGTATCACCATGCGCACCACCCTATCTACGAACTTTAGCATTTTGGTCGTCATCCACTAAATTGTTTAAATCATTGGCAGCAGGGGTCCAATTTAATGACGGTTTGTGTTTGATTGCAAGCACTTGCAGTCATATTGTGCCAACAATGTTTAATATTCTGTTTGATTGCTTTTTTTTTTTTTTTGCCTACAAGTACTAAATGGTAGCAAAGTATAAATGCTGGCGTTAGTTTAATCCAGGTATTTTTTTTAATAGTGTTACAGAATTATTTTGATCAGGTTTGCACTAAAAAAAAAATCCCTCGTAAGGATTCTGGACAAACTGTCAAACTCATCTTTGTGATTTCTAACAGATGCTTGTGTAAATCTCTCATGTAACAAGTGTTACAAGCTGGAGTGTACATATAGTCTGTCTTTATGCTTACACAGCTGCGTGTGCACTGCTTTTATATTTGTGTCTCTGACATTTAGCTGATGCTGTAATCCGGAGAAACCAGCAAAACCACTTTATAAATGAAACAAAGTTGCTGCAGGGAAAGAAAAAAAAAATCCTCAACTCTGACAAGTCAGCAGTGCATTCATCCCTTACACTACAAACACACAAACGCAATGGGGACAAGCCGACAGTGTGTTCATGCCCCAACACCTCAGCAACACACACACACTTATAGCAATTGCAGATCCAGTGAGAAGTCACATCCACCTGAACATTGTCTACCTCATCTCTTTATCTTTCTCACACACACTAACTTCATGCACACTGAGGGAACTGCCTTTTTGCTTTTGAACCACTCCACCTTTTCATTTTTCTCTCACCTGCTCATATTTTCCTCAAATAAACATGGACACATATATTCTCCTCTCAGCCAAGACAGGCAATATTTTGGGAATGAGCAAGAGTGTGCAAAAATGTGTGGCCTGATTCATCGGTCTAGCTTCTGCTCCATCAATCACTCATGGACACGACTTCCAGATACCTAAAATCCTGATACCCATTGCTGACCTAGAAGGAACTTCATCTTCTTCTTTCAGCCGTACCTCCTTCAGGGGTTTCCACAGTGAGTCATCCTCCATTTCACTCTGTCCTCAATCCAATTACCTCCATGTCCTCTCTAACTGCGTCCATATGGGAACATTCCACCTTTTTTCCATTTGAGAACCATGGCCGTCCTGTGTCTGCTGTACATCTATATTGAGATGTTGGACCAGAGCCTCCAGAATTGTTAAAAACCCATCCTACCCCAACAACAGCCCCATTTCAGCTGTTGAAACCAAACAGGACATATTAAATCATAATGGTCAAGATTGAGAGATTTACTTTAGGCGGAGTTATTATTCCCAGACTTCTTAAAAAAACATATTCCACCACACAAACACTCACTGAGCATCTAAACAATCATCGTTCTTCCCACATCCACTATCAGATCCTGCTAACCTCGAGTCAGTGCACCATGAGTTTTGATCTAAACTAACTTATCCTCCTGTCAAATTGTTGATTTCAATATTTTTTTCCTTTATTAATTTGCAAAGAATATATGAGTGGTTCCTGATACTTTTTACCATGTGTTGTACTTGCATAAATATGCACATGACCCAAACAAGTGGACAGGTTTGAAGATTTTACAGATGAAGTGAACAAGGGGGACTTAGCAAAAAGAGACTATTTGTAGGGGTTCCAAATCATAAACAGCACTGCATCAGATCCAAAGATTGTTTTGCGGTTGTTTTGCATCATGTACAGAGATGTTGCTGATTTAGAGGCCTCATTGGTTTTAATATTTATGATCCTACATCACTACAGCAAAAAAAAACCATTGAATTTATATGGGAAAAAGTATAGCTCCTCAGGCTCTTTTTGAAAAATGTCTATATTTGTTATTGGTAATCTTAAACCAGGTAATCTTTTGCAATTAGGTATCATTTCTAGTAATCCTAACAAACTTATTTCTAAGAAAAAGTTGGAAGTCAATATCATACATTTTACCCAGTTATCACTAGTTAGATATTTCTTACATTTTGCCTATAAACTGGTCTGTATGACTCACGTTGTCTGTGTTTTAAACAGCCATTATTAAGGAGCCCATTGTTGTATCCCATTTTATGACAGTTACAGAAAATCACAGGTTTTACTGAGATATTTAGGCTCCTGATCCTAGACTGGCTCCAAAATTACAACATGGCAGCACCCAGAAACCGATTATTATGGCTTCACTTACTTAAGTACGGAGAAACGATTTATTCACTTTTTTTATGTTGATGGTTAGAATCCTCAAAGTACACAAAGTTAAGGGTAATTTTCTTTCGTTGCTAAAAGTTTTAAAGTGTTTCAGCCTCACTTTGCCAGCATCAACGCTAAGGAAATAAGACTTTTATAACAATGTTCAGAGAACCTCTGTGATCATCAACATGGAGCTGCTGTTCCGTGTATCTGCTGCTCTGGCTTACTCACAGTCTCTGAAACTGAGGAGTTCTCCACTATCAAAAACAGAGTTGATAACACTGGAGCTTGTCAATATTATTTTTTAATATTTTAGGTCTAACTGATCTGGGTCAGTATGCATTTCTACTGGAACTACAACTATCTGAAGGCTCTTTGTGAATGTAGTTTGCAAGGTATTTGTTCTTTTATTTAAAAGTAACATTTCATATTCAACTAATTAGAGGCATTCTGAAAAATAAAGTCACTGATGTTGACCCAACAGCATAGTCGTATGGAGTCACATAATGTCACATGGTCACACTAGCTTTACACACTAGACTGACACAGCAGTGTGCTTTTCTATTGCTTTGACTGCATGTAGTACAGTATATAACTTGGTTGGAACTATTGTAGAATAGCTGGTGACTCAAAATTGTGAGAAATACAGTACAACAGAAATCTTGAGTGTTTGAGATTAGTAAAGAGCATTTTTTGTGGCCAACTTTTGAAAATCTTTGTCTATTTTGTATAAGTGTGGCTTGCAAAACTGTATTCTTGGCTGTGCACGTTCTTTTAAAGCTCACTTCCACCCATACCTACCTCAGCGTGATGTGTAGCCCAGATTTTTAATTCTATTTACTGGATGTATGCTTGCAATGATAACATTTGAACCAGTTTTTAAATGTTTATTGTTTATCATTGGTTTGGGTTTTAGACCTGAGCTGTGAATATTTTTGCCAGAAAAGAGCAAAAGTCAAAATTCAACTCTATCACTCTTGAAATGGGTTGGAGATGTGTGCAGCACAATCAAGACATCTACCACGTCTGCAAATATTTTGAGAGAAAAATGTGGCACAAATTGTTGAACAAGTTAAAAAAAATCAAGCAACAAGAATGTGCACTGATGCTAATTACACAAATTGAGACTCTATAAATGCTTCAAGACAATTCGGCGACTCCCTTACTAATTGTGTTTGCCTTCTAATCACCAACAGATGTTAGTAGTACTATTTTATTTTATTTTTTATTTGGAAATGGCAATAATTGGTCATATTATTGGACTGGTTCATCTTTACCCTGAAACATATGCCTTACCATTTGCATCTACATGTAAGCGGTCCTCAACGTAACACTTAACACTTGTAAAGCTCCATCTTCCAAACATTGTTATATTTGTTCTACTGTTTTTGTCTTAAAAACTGCACTTTATAGTAACCGATCAAGTAAAATGTTGTGCACGTCCCTCAGCAGAATTCAGAGACAGGCGAATAGAAACGAACGTCACATACTGCTGTTTGTGTGCTATGAAAGATGCGGAGGTGGAGTGAAGATAGCAATGAAAAAAAAGGAGTCTAGTTGCTATAAATGTTGAGTAGGGATCAAACTGATAAGATGTGACAAGCTCAGAGCATCAGAGCCAAGAAAGCTGCATTATGCTTTCTGTGTCTTCCTGTATCACATACATTCTGATTTTACACATCAAGGTATTGGCCATTTGTGATGAGTCCACTCTCAGAAGATGTTCACTCATGCACTTCAAAAATCCTGCTGTCTCTACAGCTACGCATGTATAGTGGGCAGAGGAATAGTTATGGGGTATTGCAGAATAAAAGCTCATCCAAGTACATTATTGGTCACAGGTGAAGTCAGAGTGATGTTTTTCCTCATCTGTGTGCACATTTGTGTGTGTGTTTGCCTATACCATTATCCAAATGTTTCACGTCACTAAACAAATTTTAATAAAACTCTTCACAGGCAATCACGGCGATAAACATCTACAGCTGATTACCTTTTGGAGTTGATCTGATTCAGTGTTTGATCTTAGCTTACACACAAATAGCAGCAGCTCAGACAATTTTACATATTACATGTATTGTGTTAAGATTTGATGTAGTAGTAGATATTGGTTATTTAAAGCACACGGTCCAAACAGATCATGCAAGATATCATATGTAGTTGTACATTACGTGACCAAAATTACTAGAACGCCTTCGTTTTTCAACATAATTGCACCACTCGGGGTGGCTGCATGTTGGAGTAGATCTGTTACTTTCCTTCTGGTTTTGCTTTTGGAAACTTTAATTCCTCTTTTGCTCGATGTGTCATATTTTTTGGATGATTGTTTCCTCTGGTCTCGGATGCTCAGCAGTAGGAAGGATTTGTACTGGAACTTTATTAGTTTTGGACATTTGTTATGATGCGTAACCATAGCAACAAGGTGTATTTTTTTACAACCGGAAGCAGCTGATTAACACCTTAAATGCTCAAATAATATCTCAGCTACAGCCCCAAATAGCAAATGAGTTGAAAAGGAGGCACCGTGGATGCATTCCCATCCACCTGCCAGCTGCGCTCGAGCGCCTGACCACTGAGGTCCTGCCACTTGCAGGAAACATGGCTTGTGACAGCAAATGGACAGGATCATCCCCCGGCAGCTGCCTGTCCGCAATGACAAGGAGCTTGGCGGGCTGCTGAGAGGAGTGGCCATCACTCTGGGAGGAGTTCAGCCCGGCATTCGGGCGGTCCTGCAGCTGAGAGGAATCAAGAGGCCTGCTGAGTCTAGGTGGATGGATCAGATGGCATCTGCGGCCAGTGTCTTCATATCCACTGTGGGACGGACCTTTACAAGAGATCCTTCCTGAAACAAGGATAACGAGTTACAACATTTTATTTCCCTTTGGAATTAAGTATTTTTGAATTTGAATTGAATAAGAAAGAAAGGCGGTGGGTGATATGCATTCTGTAAAGGAGTGCTTGTCCTTTTATTTAGTTTGCCATCAAGTCATGCAAGAAATTAACTAATTAGGACCTGCATAAAGCTGAGTGGAGCAAAGTGTAGTATTGTATCAGCTTCATTTTGTGGCTCTTGCACTGTCTCATCGTCCCATCCATCTATTATATATTTTTATGTGGTCGTAAAGCATTTTATTTATCCTCACCAATGTCTGGCCATGCACTTTTGTGCAACTCAGTACTGGAGACTAAACTGGCCACAGCAAGTTGTTTTCCCCTCTCCTATTGATCTTCTGGTATCTCTAAAGATCAGCCACCTACCTGCCTCAGATCTCCAGCTTATATCAAAGGTGATGCAGCTTTAGTGATGCCTGTCTGAAACCTGTTGCTGTGATTCTTCCCGCTGATTCTGCACTGTTTGCTTACTCGGTTGTGCCTGCGTGTCAACGACTGTCGGCTTTGGAAGCGCAGCATGTAAAGAGCCTTTTAGTATCATCCTCCGAGCTTGCTGCATCTGTCTGCTTGGAGTTTTCAAGCCCGCGTCTTCACATGAGTTCATTTGTATCAGACTGTCACTCTGATTTTCTTTTGAAGCTGATAACTACTCACACAATTTGCTCTCTTACTGTGTTAACCTCAAATTTCCCCAGAGAATGACATGAAAACATAAATTAAAAATACTTTTAAAAGGTTAAATTTCCGTTTTAATACAGATTTTTTTTTTTATATAATCATAGGTTTACAAGCAACATTTACTTGAGCAAAATAATTTTAAAGTTGTTTGAAAGTGCATAGTACCTTTGGTAAGTAATAAATCTTAAGATATATTGTAATGAATGCTCAAATAGTGATTGATTTTAGAGTACAACTGAGGTAAGGCAGAATATTTATGATAGCAGGCCACTGATTTGTTTGTTCCATAAACTCTACAATTTGTGAGCTAGACATAAGTCACGCAGCACATTATAATCAAGTGCTGAGAAATACTGTTAGTGCATTGTGTCTCTAATGGAAAGAGCAATGTGATTTTTGTATTTTTTAATTTATTTAATTTAGAAACAATGTAAAATCTAAGTATGGCACCAAAGGTGCTATTTTTAGACTCATACGCCTACTCTCTTGATGCAGACTGACAATAGTTGAGCTTTTAGTGGAAGTACGAAGCGTAAAAAACACCCAGCTATATTGTTTTTGCAGGATTCTGAAGGAGGATGCTAAATCTTTTAATGGACTTGATTATCAAAGTAATCAAATTCATTGTTCTGTTTGAAATAATCAAATAAATGTTTTGAAGCTTGATTTAAAATGTGTTGAATCTTAAAATAATTATTGCATTGAAAATAAAAAAAAAAAAATCCAAAGTTGTATATGTGGCTCCATGCTAATTCATAAGAAACAGGCACATTTTATTATAGTTATGGTTTGCTGCTAAAATGTTCAGACACTCAACCTGAGGGAATCATACCATAGAGCAGAACACGTTTGCAATGGTTTTTTTTTCTTTTACTATTTGTAGGTTTGCAAATTGCCATATCATGTATAACTAAGTCGCATAGCTTTTCAGATTGATAAATTGAGAGGAGCTCAGTTGGATTACAGATCCCAAACTGGAGAGAGAAGACGATTGGGGGGTGGGATTGGAGATGCACCAGAAGGATTGTTGCTAAAGAAAAAAGAGCAGCCGTGTTTGTATTTTGGGACATTATTTTTGTTCTGTGCTAAAGACTAAAAGAAATGTTGGGCCTCTGTCAGTCTTACTGGTAATGACTCTTCCAACTCACTGTGTTGGCAGAACTAAATATTGTAAGAGTACCAAAAGTGCATGTGCCAATGGTCATTAGATAAACATTACACCAGGCATAAAGTGAAACCTTAAACAGAAGGAAAGCTAATTTTCTGGTACAATTAACGGTGCTGGTTTCTGGTACTATAGATGTACATTCAATAATTACTTTCTGAGATTCTTTAAAATATGTTCAGTCATTCACAAGATACTTTGAAAAGGAGACAGGATTTAAACCAATAACCATCTTAATCAAAGATGGAATTTTTCACACATACACACAAACACATTTTAGCTACTTTGCCTCCAGAGGTGGTTGCTAGTAAAAAAATTAGCATCGTATCACTTTTTGGCTGTTATCGTGTCCAAAATAATACTTACGGTATACATTTTATTGTAACTCTGTTTCCATCCGTGGTTCTACATTTAACACGAGTAATTTTCCTTTTCTAATCCTCTGAAAAGAGATGCGTAAAAATGCTGCCAGGAGTAAAAAATGGTAGCATTTGCATTTGTGTCATCAGAAATACATATTTTCCTTGATTCCTCTTTTCTTCTCCACTACATTTACAAGCCTCTCTGATCCCTGTTTACCCCCGTGACTCCTGGCAGGTTATTCTCCCTCCTTGATATTTGCATACCTCATTACTCGCCATAAGTTCATCTTTGCTTGTATCTCCCTCCTCTCCTCTCTGGCACTGACAAGCAACAGCAGAGACTGCTCAGTAACGGCTGGTAGACTTTATGTGCTGCATGACAGGTGCAGTGTTGTGTCCTAGACGAGCAGGAGCATACTGATGTGGACTGGGACATATAGCCACCACTCATTGGTGAAGCTTTGGGAATGCATGCATATACCTTTTTTGTGTAAATTGCATCATTAGGAATTGCACATTTTGACCTATATATTTTTTCTTGGCAGGAGTCTTCCCATTACTGGCCATAGCACATTATACCAGTATAAGTCAATAGTATTGCCATATTGCACATGCAACACACTGAGATACACAAAGGCAAAATGTGTGTGTGCTGAACATCCATATAGTCTGGTCTGAAATGCTGAATGTAGCAAATACTGACTTTCATTGTGTGCAATGACTCCTTCAATAACTTTTTTTCCTTTTACCTTGAGCATAAACAAAACGTTAAAGTAGAGGCTTGTCTTACGTAAAGTAGCATTTTATTTCTTTGAGAAATTGATTTTCATACTTTGGTGTTAAATTAGTTCCTACTTTGCTTGAGTGCTTTGAGCTACAAAGCTTTTAAACAGCACAAGTTACTTGGACAAACAACTGGAAATGTTAGCATTCTTTCAGTATTTGCCATCCGTTGTTGCATTTGATTAAAACCTTTGTTTTATTTTGTCACTGGTCCTTTTTTTTTTTTTTTCCCTTGCAAGTTTTATTTTTGTTTTGTTCTTTTCATTTCAGTCTTATTTTCTGCTCACCTGGCTCTCATCGCTAATCATGACCTTGATCATGTTCTTCAACTTTTATATTCACCTAATCTTTAGTTTTTAGTTACTCATTTCCATGTTTGTGCTGTTTTACCTGGTATAATGTGACATGTTTGTACATCTGTTTTTGTGTATGGACCTTTCTGTTTTTGTCTTTATTTATAAAGATTTATGAATCATTCATCTGCCTCGTGCATGACCTTGTTTGAGTCCTCCAGCCACGGTCAATGAAAGTATCCTAAAGCATTTCTCTTAGATTTTCATGGTAAACTGAGCTGTCAAAAGCAGAAATGATCAACTTTAAATTTATATCTGTTTGTTTTGTCTTTTTTTGTTAGCCTTTTTTTTTTTTTTTTGCCACAATTTGCAAATACCAAACCTGTCAGTTTTATTTCTGTACATTTTGTTTCCAGAATAAGGTGAATCCTCTCAACGTGACACCGTCTATTCAAGCTGTGGACCAAGACAGAAACATACAGCCTCCGTCTGACAGACCAGGGATCTTATACTCCATTCTCATTGGTACGTAAATCTCTAAAGCCTTTAGGGTTAGAGGACGGTGTTGTACAAAGAGACACCATGCAAACATTTTAACTGATACTCGTGAAAAGCCAACTATATCATACACGATATGCAAGAAATCATTGCGTGTGATGTCCAGGACTGCCTGCAGAACATATGCACATTATGGATGATGAGTCTATAGATGTGTTTGTTTGTTTGCTTGTTATAATCACATAAAACATTAGCTAATTGATTAAAATAAAACCATTACAATTGTATATAAAAAAAAAATAAAAATTCTTATCTCAGAGTTGTGTATTTCCAGATAGAGAAATAAGCACTTTTTGTCGTATTTTTTTTTTTAAAGGACTAGTTGTTCAAATCTGCTTTTTTTTGTTGTTTTTTTTTTTTTTTTTTTTTTTGCAATGCATATTTTAAACAGTAGGTTGACCATCCATCCATTCATCCATGATCTATCCATTATCTTTTACCTGCTTCTTCCTTTTTGGGCCATGGGGGTCACTGCCCATCACTGTGCGAGAGACAGGGTACACCCTGGAGAGGTCTCCAGTCCGTCAAAGGCCCACGTAAAGACAAATGAGACAAACAACCATTCACTCACACCTAGAGACAATTTAGAGTTACCAATCAAACTATGCATGTTTTTGGTCTGTGGGAGGAAACCGGTTTACCTCGAGAAAACCCACACATGCATGGAGAGAACGTGCAAACTCCACCCATGAAGGTCCCTGGTTGGGATTTGAACTGGCAACATCCTCAAGGAGAGGCAGCAGCTCTACCAACTGAGCCACCATGCTGCCCTTAGGTTGAGCAAAGAGCTGAAGAAAACAAAGAAAAAAGTAGTATTGTGCACATCAATTAATTGTAAAACTGAGCATGATGGTTTTGTTTAGCTTAATTGTATATATGGTTGGTTGAAATAAAATAAAATAAAAAAGTTAAGTTATTACAAAACAACGGATACAAGTCATTGAGTTCTTCATAAAGATATTTGTAGTGTTCTTCTTATAGCAGAGTCAAAACCCTAATTTCTAGACTAAAACGCAGCTAGGTTACTTCAATTTTTAGATCCAGATTTACCTTAAATGTTAAAGGTCTGAAGGGGAAGGCATATTACTTTGTGTTTGCAAATAATAAAATGGATTAAAATGATGGAAACTGAATGCCTCTCCTTTCCTGCTTTCTGAATACTTCAGGTTGGAAGTGGTTTAAAGGGGAAGCAGTGCACCGTTATGTCACTGCTCCGTTGGACTCTATAAAGAGCAGAGCCACAAAACACTTTGACTTTTACCACTGAAACTGTGCAGAGATCATTTAAATCAACTGAAGCAAATTCACATAAACTAGATTCAATTTTCTTATACAGTGCAAGTGATTTTTATCCATTTCTGAGAAGTATTCAAAATGAGTCAAATAAAGGACAAAAGAGAAAACTGCAACTTTGGAAGTCATGCAACATGCATGGATTAAATATGTTAATCACTCATAGCAGCCCGATTTAGAAGAATAAATAAAAAGTGTAGTTTTAGTCATTATGTCTAACTCTTACAAAGACAAAATGTTCCTAAGATCATGACATTTTTGGAGACAAATGTTAGTTTAATGGTTGGATTTCATACTTTTGACCATGTCATGGGTCATTTCTCTCTTTGCATTTCTTCCTGTATTCATGAACAAACGGTACTTTTTTTTATAATACTAGTTAAATCACTGCAAGCATTTGTTTTCTGGCAGAACATATTCTAGCTCCCAACTTGTTGCATACTGACACTTCCTGCACCTTTGAACACCCAGCAAAATTGATGAAGACTGGAGTTGCGATACAAGAAGCATGACTTTAGCCTAGAAACTTGTTAAAACTTTGCTTAAAGCATTTATAGACTTAAGTTTACAACTGTTTAATTTCAGCGCTTTGCCTTGGCAAAACATATTAGTTTTGTCACATGTCCCAACACAAGTTAACACCAGAGACCATTTGCATAGATGGGAGTGGTGGCACAGAGGTTAGAGAAGGTGGGTCTGTGATCGGAAGATCGCTGTTTCATCTCCCGATACCGACAACATCAAAATGTGGGTGGGATAGGTGAAGCACCAACACCTGCCTCCACCCCCATTTGCCCCACTCTGTGGTAGCTTGGTGGTCTGTACTGTAGTTGCATTAGGAAAGGCATTTGGCATAAAAATAATTGCCAAGTCTTCGTGCGAGTTAGTTCCCTGTGGTGACCCCTGAAGAAGGGTGCCGCCTAAAGAGAGAAATAAAAAGAGACCATTTGGAGATGGTCCTGATTCTGCAGGGCTTTGTCTTCAAGTACTGACAAGCCTTTTTGCAGTCAACTTACTCTGAATTTTAAGAAATACTTCCATATGGTGCTGACGAAGCATCTGCACACAACTTATTAGAGAACAAGTAGTGCAAACATACAAGAAGTTATGCCACCTTGGAAAGCAACATAGCTCAGAAAAAGCGAGCCTATCGGATCAATGGTTTCTATAAAGAAGTAACACACATACCTAGAAATGCACACATGAGACACATAATTGTGCATGTGGGCCTGTGCAGCTTCTCTTCTCTCAGAAACTTGATTTCCCCGCTGACCAATGCAGCATTCAAAGCACCATATATGAATGTGCGCTCAGAGTGCACATCTCCACCTGTCGAAAGCAGAGATGGGTGAGCTGGGAGTATTAGCCAGGCCTTCCCCTGCTCACTCCTTCTTTTATTCTCCCCCATGAATCACACCAAGCATACATTGATTCTTAAACCAGTTACTGATCTCTCGGTCTTTCTCTTTCTCACACGTAGATTTAGGGTTTGCTCTCTATTTACAGTTTATTCCCTGTTCTTTCTCAGGTAAACCAGTATCCTATGTAGAATATTTTGGCTTGAACAGGACCTCAGCCGAGCTCCTGCTGTTAAAGCCCATTGACAGAGAACTCTACCGCAGATTTGATCTGGTTATCAAGGTAAGCTAAACTCCGCTACTAAACTGTTTTGAGCTTGATTAAACAGTAAATGTTTCTCTTTAGAATATTTTTTTAAGTTTGTTCATTTAAAAAAAAAAACAATACAAAATCCCATAAATGATAAGAATACAAAATATAAAATGAAAGGCAGCAGAAAGAAGAAAAAAAATCTTATTATATCT
>JARVLU010000489.1:15820496-15834970 GCA_031762415.1 Simpsonichthys santanae
TAAAGCTGCAGAATCTTTGACCTTGTTTAAGAAAATGATTAAATTAATGTTTTTGGAAAAATATATCTAATTAGTTATTATCAAAAATTTTTTTTTTTTTGGTAAAGTGCGATGAGTTACTTTGTGTAGTTTTTCTTTATTTTATGGATTATTCTGTTTAAAAAAATGTTTGAGTTAATTGTTAAAGAAGGGGCAGACAAAATAATATTTTATCTTCTTCTGCTTCCTTTCATTTCATATATATATATTTCTTTATTTTATCATGTTTTCTGTAAATAGTATTCTGTGTTCTTTTAACTTGAAATGAATAAAGTACAAACAAACAAACAAACAATCGTCATTGGAACATACGCTTTTGTGGTTTGCATGAGGTAGAGGGAGACGATGTGAGGATGCAAGTTAACATAGCCCCAAGCTACAACGAGAAGTTTACCAAAGTTATTGACTCAGTGCACAAGCTTGAAAAAATTAATGCAGCCATGGCTCAGTATCAAACATGGGATATTATCATCCAGTTCTCCATGAGGCACTACCGGGATGCAGTATGGAAGATGCCCCCTTTTCAGAAGGGTCAGGGGAAAATATATTATCCAAAATAATACAGTTAGCATTATGTCAATAGGAATTATGGTCAGTTTCATTCATTCATTCATTCATTCATTCATTCATTCATTCATTCAACCTTTATTTATACAGATTAATCACACTGAGCCTCGGAGACTCGCTTACAAGTGAGGCCTGTTTTAAACAGTTCCATATCTTCCAAACATATGGGTGGAGAAGGTCCAGCACCTTGGCTTGAAAAACAAACAGTGCAGTACAAATCCAACTGCTCTCCAGTTTTTCAACACAGTGACGCTGGCAGTCTCTAAACGTAGGCTGTTGTGCAACTGGAATCTCTGAACACAAACCTCATAAAGGTAAATAATGCCCCTTTTCCATTAGTACCGGTACGGCCTGACTTTACCCCACTTGGCCCAGTTCTGAGGCTTTTCCATTAGTACCGGTACTTAGAACCTGTTACTATTTTCACTGGCACCAACTGTAATGTATGACCAGATTATTTAGAAATTAATCAGCTTCAAATAAGTAAAAAATAAACAATTGCAGAACACATTTTAAAAAACACTGTTTTTGGATGTAGTATAATTTCCTCAGCCATTACTAAAACTTATAATGACATTTTGCCAATTATATCAACGGCAGCTGTGGCTAAGTGGTTAGTCGTCTCCCAATGAGAAAGTTGAGGATTTGATTTCACCAAATGCACTCATTTGTCGAAGTGTCCCCGGGCAAGACACTGAACCCCTCATTGCCTCTGATATGTGTCCCATTGGTGTATGAATGTGATCTAAAGCGCCGATTAGTCTCTCTAAAATAATTTACTCAGATTAGATTTGAAGAGATGTATTAGAGGTGTGTGTGGATGGGCAAATGAAGGCACAGATTGTACTCTAAAGAGCTTTTAGAATCATGTTTGGATAGAAAGCACTATATAAATCCACTTATCATTTAAATCTATTCAGTCTTGATAAAGCATCAGAGTTCATTGTCACACTTTTCTATTTGGTTTTTCTGAAACATTAAAAAGGCACATAAAACTTTTAAAAACATATAATATATACTTTTTTTTTTCAAATTTGTATAATATTAAGTTAATTACTTAACTAAAATTCAGCTGTTTGGAGTCGCCATGACATGCACTAGTGAGACTGTTAAAGACGTGGAAATTAAAGAGTTCAGCCTGACACAAAACAATGCTGAAATCTGAATCTGGATCTGGCCTTGGAAGGCAATGTCTCCTTGGATGTTATGGAAACAAGACAATCTGATTCCCTCATCATCCCCTCCCATCCCCAAGGACGTGGAACGGTGTAAGTGCACGACCAAGCTGGCTGATAAACAAACATCTCTTATCAGGATTATGGCTCTGGGCTCTGGGCTGTGCTATGACTTCTCCTCAAACTCATGCCTTCACTGGCCTTCCTCATTAACTCCCCTGGTGCAGCAACCTAGGAGATGCGAAGGCACCAAAGGGATGTGTCGCTCACCTGGCAGTCATGTAGGGACCCCTACCCACTCCACACGCATATGTATTATGTCTATTTTTGTGCTTTTAATGTTGCGCTAAGGTCATTTTTTGCAACTCTCATACTCTGTTCCATAGGACACAGTACGAGATTTGATTTTTTACACCTACCTTCTCCCTCATGTTTCTTGTCCCTTATCTGAAAATAAGGCTGCGCCTCTCAAGGTGGTGGCCTCAATCACCTCTGTTTCCAGTTGTTGTTGATGTTGTTCTTGGATGGGCTGTACTGAAAATGCAATTCAGTTGTGCTTCTGTGTAATGACAATAAAGCTGATTCTGATATTGGTTTAATTTAATATAATTTATTTTGTTTAGTATAAGTTTAACTTTGTGATTTTATCGCTTAGGGAGTCTTCCCATCATTGTCAGTCTAACTGCACATATAAACACCTGGATGACCTGTACAGAAAGAAAGCAGCTGAAGAAGATAAAAGTTTGACTCGTCACCATCATCGTCTGCACCCAGAGTGGAACAGTTGCTCAGTACAGATGAGCCACCAGCTGTGAATGCAGCTGTTGTAGGCATGGCTGAAGTCTGTAGATCTATGTCTGTATCTGCAGTTCAGCAAGATGCTGCTGCTTGTTTTTATTGCTGATATTTGGCCCAGGTTGGAAGAGTCGCAAAATAAAGTCAGCAAAATATGTCAATTTCAAACCAAAATGTGCTACTTTATGTGCAAATGTGTGTACTTTTTAGGGCCAAAGCAAAATGCATCACATGTGTATTTTTGTTCTAGGTAACACAGCCAAGGTGCTGATCGATGTCAAGGATGAGAATGACCACCCACCTGTATTCACCAGACCTCTTTATATCGGAGGAGTTACAGAAGATGCAAAAACCTTCACCTCAGTCTTGCAAGTCCAGGTACCGTCAAAAGCTTATTAGGTGGTTAAATGCTTAAATCCACACCATCATATGGGAGTTAGAAAGGTGCTTAAGGTACCTGTGTGAGTTTATATGTCTTTACTTGAGCTATTTAGTCAATAAATAACTAAATTGCCTGATTAAAAACAGCTTTTTGTTTCTTTTTCTTAAGTCGTGAACAAAACTCTTTGTCCCAACATATTTTGTCCTTATGGGGAAGAACTTCAAACTGAAAACAACTCGAGTAAATCTCACATTATCCATTTACCTTCCTGGAGCTCAAAAAATATAAAAAGTAAATCAAATTACAGAGCTCGTCTCTTCCATGCTCTAGCTAAAAAAAAAAAACATTTATTTTAATGAGCCTGGATGCCACAAAAAGGCTCAAATGGCATATCTTGCAGAAAAATGTGTGCTTTAATATTTAATTGGGTTTTTTAAGATCATTCGTAGATGTTCTTGCTTCATTAGACCCTGCGTAGTGACAGTTGGAGGACAGCTGATGGAAGAAGGGAAAATGAGTAACTGAGCAATATTTAAATCCACAGTTACACAAGTAAATAAAAAGTGCTTGTATCTTAATATGTTGCAAATATCTACAGTAATGTTTCTACAAACAGCAGAAAAACTAAAAGCAAAAAACACCTTCAGATACTTGATAAGATGGTTCACTCCTGTACCATCATTCAGAACAGTTTACAGTTTTTTTTTTTTTTTTGGTTTATTGTGCCAGTTCTCTGTTGATGTTTACTATATGTTAGTATAGATCGTCAGTCATCCAGGACATGAAAATCCTAAAGGCAGGATTTCACTGCGTTGTAACAGTTGGAGATGAGAAAGTGTCTCAAAATTGCTAAAAATGTAAGGAAATAAGATGAATTTTCAGTTTGTCTCATTGAATTTTTAAGTGTTTTCACCCAAGCGACCAACAAGTCAAACAATCATTTTATGTGGCCTTTTTTTTTTTAAGTCATGGTGTATTTTCACCATTCACCTTCATTCACATTGTACACGACTCGGCCCGATTTCCACCCACCTAAGCAGCTGCACCCTCGTTTAGGATTTAATCTACTGTGAACTTTTAAAATTAATATACCGGTAGTTGAATTTTGACCACTTTTTCCATAACTGTGTATCACTGGCATAAAAAACCTGGAGCTTTCTCGTACAAGTGATAAAATGCAGCTCTAGCACTCTTTTTTTTATTTTTATTTATTTTCTTCTTCCTTTTTTTTTTCTTCCCTAGCACTAGCACTCGAGACGGGTTGAAGGGGCCCAGGAAAAAACATGAGACAGGTTTAAGAGGGCTTGACACACCTTCATTAACTCCGACTCTTCTGAGAAAAAATTTGTTGCACAACTTTTTGAACATGTTAAAATTTCAGTCAACAAAACTGTTAAGCGTCTGATAATTTAACAAGGAAACTAAAGATTGTTGGAGGCTCCCTCATGTACAGGTAGTCCTCGGGTTACGACAGTCTCGAGGTACAACGTTTCGAAGTCACGACGTATCTCCTTATTTCGAGTTACGTGGTTTTACGTTGGTTTTACGTTGGTTTTACGTTGTAAAACCGCGGTGCAGCGGTGGAAGTATACAGTAATGTATTTCGTTATTAAACGTACTGTACAGTATTTTGTGGGTTTTTTTTTATAATTATGTAGGGTACTGTATTAGGTTAGGCTAAGTGCTTGGTAAAACAGGTACCATACAAGTATGTGGTACAGTAATTACATACGTTCCGACTTGCGTCGAAAATCAGTTTACGACACCGCGTAGGAACGGATCTACGTCGTAAGTCGAGGACTACCTGTATACTATTTGCCAGCTAGTCATCAATAGCCACAGCCCAATTACTTCTCATTCCTACCTTAAATGTTTCAATAATATGCAACTAGATCAGTTCTCCTGTTTCTTGGATATGTTTCCACCTCTCTTCCTTTAGACATATTCAGTTCAGATCAGGAGTCAAGAGTTCCAGGCTTATAAGACTTATTTACTATATGCTACAGAATCGTTAAATAAAATATACATCGCACCAAAGCAACCTCTATCTCTAACAAAAACTAGAGCCTTGTTTGAAACTCAACTATCATGTTTATGAGAACCAGACTGAGGGCAAACAGACTCAAACTCGAATACAATTTACAGTGATTTATTTGCAGTGAATACTATTAAACAGTATTATTTACAAGGGAGCTTGGGAAACCTGAGCAAGGAGGAAATAGGGTGAGTGCAGGGTAATGGATGAATGTTTGGTTTACCTCAGGTTGTTCAGCTCTTACTGAGAGGTGGAGATCTCGACACGTTGAGCGGAGGATCGGTACTTCCATGTAAAGGTAAGTAGCAGGGCTGGTGGTGCAAAGGTGGCTGAGCAACTGAAGGTAAATATGGTTTTCTTGCAGGCACAAGGAAGTAGATGAGGGATCCAGGGTTGGAGACTCATGAGGCAGGTACGAGAAGCACAAGGAGAAAATGGGGTCAGTAATTAAACCGTTCAGTTCAAGAACCAAGAGAAGGCTGATAGCAACTACCAATAGGTATGTAATGCTCCAGCAAGGAAGGTAGCGTTCCTGCAGTCCTTTATGCTCCTGGAGCTCATTAGGACGATGACCTACAGCTGCTGTTCATTGGCACTGCCCAGGAACCAAGAACCTGGGGGAAAAGCTGAAACCCTACATCAACCAATAGACCATGACTGTACAGAGATTGTAGATAATTTTGTTCAAGCAGATATTTTCTGCTGTCAAGTTATGGCAGAGCAGGAACTGCCTCAGTCCCTTGGGAGTTTTGCTCAATATTTTCATAAAACCACCAAGTAGGGTTTTCCTCTCCTGGTTTTACCGCGGCGGTGATTACAACCATCCAGTCGTTACATGACCCCCTACCCTGTGGAACAGGTCCATTATTATTGATACAGAGGCATCTATCTTCAAGGCAGAATTTTCTTCATTTCCTAGTGGTGATCAGTCCTGACAATTCTGCGTTGATTTGCAATGACCCTTCCTTGAAACAAGGAGACACCCCTCCCCATGCTATTAAACATACACGCATCTACTGCTCTCCACGCGCACCACTTGTGAAGAACATAACAAATGACTCGTCTGACCATGAACCCATCATTCCGCTCTGTAATGAGGGTTTATGCGCTGCAACCATCTCCCTCTCCATGTAGCTTTGAACATGCTGCCCTTGCTGACAGTCTTATCACGTCCTGCCTCTGTCAGTCACCAGAGGAAGAGTTATTTTCTACTTTTCATTTTATGTTGTGATCACACATACAGTAGCCATCATGATTTTTTTCAAGGTGGAAAGATCACACGTTTTGCAGGATTTCCAACCAGGTATGTTTGCGCATGGCGTCATTCATGACCATCACGCCTTCAGTGTGTTCAAGTGCTCAGGTTTAGGAACATTTCTTACCAAAAGCAAAGCAAATGTAGAGCTGAGAGATTTTACTTTCCATCCTTTGCTATTTTTTTTTCCTAAAATATTGTTTTGATCAGATATTTATTTAGGTTTTAGGAAAATTCTTGCTTCAGTACATTCAATATCTGGTTTGAAATTTTGAACAGCCACTGTCCAAAGTGAGCCTTATTTTATCCTTTCTTCCCGTAGTGAACATTAATGCTGACCCAATCTATCCAGCATGTGTTTGCCTTTAATACATGTTGATTCTAGTCTGAATCTGACGTTATTTACCAATAAATGCTGTTGTCTTGTGCAAATCTTTTTGAATAGCACTGATGTAGTCAGGGTTTACTTTATCTCCAACATTGCCAGTTTCTTGTAAAGCTGGACAAAGTGAGATGAGTTTTCTGGCTCTTCTCCTTTCTTTGTTTTATAGTTTTGTCTCCTTTGTCCTCCACCTTGCTGTCTGTGACCAAGTAATCCATCTTAGCACTGTGATGCCTCCATTCTTAAAATGCTCCTTGAGGAGTGAGAAAGGAGATAGATCAGACTTGCCAGAGGAGCTATGAGGATACACATCCGTATCTGTGGGATATGAAAGGATGTGCCATGTTTTCTCCAAATTATAACTAAAATATAAATATTAATGTTATTAACAAACATTTTACAAATAAAGACATATACCAATGATATGCAGGATTAAAACTGCAGCTCGGTAGCAAATATGTACTGTTTTATTTATTTTTTGGTCTTTACCTCAACTCATCTACTCACAACACACATGGCAGAACGGAGGTGCAGCAAAAAGAGGGAAAGAGAAGAGTTCACCATGCAGGAAGCAATAGATGGAACATTGAACATGCCTTCAGACTGAACATGTCTGGCTCAGATATGCTCCAGCATTTTTAGAAGCTGAATTTTTATTTAAACACAATCAAAATTATTTACACAAGGTTTTCAACCTAAGGACTCTTGGGTTGCCTAGAATTGCTATAATGAAAATAGACGTTATTTTCACGATTCATTGAGTTTTATTCTAGTGCAGATTTAAAAGTGTACACTGGTATTTTTCTGACATTTTAATTTTGATTGGATATATAATTTGTGGGTAATGAACGCTCTGTTCAGGTGATTTTTTTTTTTTTTTAAGTGTTTGTGGAGCACCTTATTAGGCACAGATTATTGCCTTAAAGAGAAAGTATAGTAATATTTTTCAAGTGGGTTTCTGTGGAGTAGTTACTATGTGAGGAGATGCTCTCTTACCTTCAGCAGACAACAGTCATAACAATCTAAATACATAGCATTAAAAACAATAAATAAATTCTCATAGGAGTTGATCTGATGATTAACTTATTTAAGACAAAATAAATAAATTCAGCTTGCTTGAATTTCTCATTCTCAAACATTATAAATTGCAGTTCAAAACAGCATCACTTTTGCATCGGATGGTATTTTACACAAGTCTGGATTTGTTGAAACACGGCCTAGAGTCTATTATAGCACATACTGTGTAAAACTTGCTCTTCATAAGTGAAATGCTAGAGTTTTGTTATTTCCAAAGCAGGGGGTGTTCAATCCTGGTCCTCAAGGACCACCAGCCTGCATGTTTTACTGGTTTCATTTATATCTAACACACCTGGTTCAATAGTTGAATTATCGCTTCATGTCCTGCTGAAGATTGTCAATCTCTCATTGATTCAAATCAAGAGTGCTGAAGCAGAGAAACCTCCAAAATGTGCAGGATAGTGGCCTTTGTGAGGGCCACTGGTCCAACATGAACATGAACAGGGAGCTAGTTCAGGGTGTGTGTGGGAGAGGGCCGTGTCAGTGAAAGGCAAATTAGAGAGAACCTCAAAAATTAATGTTTCTTTGCCTTTGATTTACTGTGCAAGTAAAAAACAAAACAGAGTGCAGCACTGATGCAAACCTGGCAATGACAACATATTTATGTCAAACTCAGAGACTGTTTTTTTAATAATATACTGTACATTAAACCACTCTTGAATTTTACTTTTGAGTAGTACAGGTTGTTGTGTCTGCATTTTGCTTATATGTTTGTTAAAAGATGGAAAAGTTTTGGTGTAGTCTTCATCTTTAAGTATATAAACTTTCTCTTGTCTGGGCCATAACTTTTGATCTGTGTAACTGAAAGTGTATGCTGCCTTTATGTCCCTGATCTGTATCCATACCTAGCTGACATCACAGCAGCAGGTGCATGAGCAGGTGTACAGTTTATGCGATGCTAATAAAGAGCACAAGTTTCGAGTTGACCTCCCACCCCACTTTCTATCCAAGCTCAACTTATACAAGATACACAGGGGCCAAGATGGTGTAGGGTTAGGGCAGCCAACTCAGGACCCAAAGGTCCCAGGTTCAATCCCCGGTCATTGCACATCCTGTGGTGCCTCTGAGCAGGACACCCAATCCCAAATTGCTCCCCAGGTACTTACATGGCTGCCCTCTGCTCCACCTGTGTGCATCACAGGTGCAATGGATATGCAGAGAGTAATGTTCATCTTTGTATGGGAACGTACAATGATGACAACACATAGCACTTTATTTATTATATAAGTACATTATAATCTTCTCAAGATAATTTAATGAAACTTTATATGCATAAGCATCATCACTAATGTAGCATACACTTTGCTTCCTCCCAGTTCCAAGGTCAAGGTCACAAATCAAGGTCAAAGTTAAAAAAGGAATGTACTTGTCTGGATCATAGTTCTGATCCACTCAAGAAACTTTAACAAAATATGAAACAAATGAGTACTGTCACTAGACAGCCTGTCATTTAATTGTTGCATCACCTTCAGTGTCAAGGTCACAGATCAAGGGTGAAAATAAATATGATATTTTCTTGTCTGGGCCATTAGATTGCTTTATAATAGTATGTCAACTGGTGAATAATGTGTTGTTTGCTGTACTCTTGCCAACTGTGCATTGAGCCATCATGCAGTACTTACACAAAGTTAAATATGTACGACATACAAAGAACAAGCCACAACTTTCAAATGTTACTCTGAAATAATTAGTTTTTACTTGATGACTAATGCAAAGACAAAGTGTTACTTTTGTACCCACATACATACCAGTACGGTTGTTACCTCTTCCAGGGAGGCTGTGTGGTTGATGGGTTTGTTATTTTGTTTGTCAGTTTGTTGGCACCGTTACTAAAAGTCATAAATGGATTTACATACAAATTTTAACAGACACGAGGCATGGCCTAGCTTAGAAGCAATTAACTTTTTATGTCAATCTGGGCCCGAATCCATGAATTTTATTTTTTTCTACACTGTGAAAGATACGTCATCGCTTACTGCTCCTGTTTTTTACATAATTGGCATCAGCCAAACATTTCAAAGTATCTGGCAGATCATTTTATGAACTGATAAACCAAAACCATGAATGCAGTCATCTGGGTAGTTTATTAGGTGAAGCTACAGCAATGCTATTAAAATAAGATGACGTGGGAACAGCTGATATTTTAGTTGTCTGTGAAAACAAGTGTGCTGTAATAAATCTGTATTTTAAGAAAATCCAAATTAAGGTCAATTTTGTCCTTGTGTGGTTTTCTCTCTTTCTCTCTTTAAAGCATGGGCATTTGTAAATACAAAAATAAATAAATAAACAAATAAATAAATTTAAGTACCAGGAGGGAGTTTCAGAAATATTGAGAATGGCTAAAAGTCTCACCAAAGACCAGTGATTACAGCTTCAGTCACTCTATTTAGTGCACAAGGTCCAGTTTATCTGTGTACTTACTGCCAATACAATGGACTCACAGGGCTTGACCTTCTATCCGTCTTTTTTCCATCCAATTCCTTTGTGCCCGATCAGACGAAAAGAAAAATGTTCTCACAGCAGTACCTTTGACGAACTGGATATCTCAAACTCGTCCACGTTTCCTTCTTGTAAAGATTCTGCAATAAATCAGAGCATGTCTTCAAGTGAGCTGCACGATAGATGATAAAAAGGCTTGCGTACAGTTTTAAACATTATGTCACATTTTACTGCGTATTCATCATTAAACCATTTGTATTTCATGCTGAAAGTCCTTGGGAAGTAAAAATAATAAAACTTTCAGGGGAACGTGAGTCCTGGATTAGTTACACTTTTCAGAGCTTTATATTGTTCAGATAATCAAACACTTGAATTGAAATAATAACAAGGTACTGAATGGAGATATAATAATCACAGATCATTAAATTGATCATTGTGTGTCCCCCTGCTTAAAACAATCATCACGTTCATCGTGACAGAGGTTATTATGTTGATAATGGTGGTGATAATATCAATAATTGGTGTGTAATTGGGTTTCCAGGCACTGGACAAAGACACCGGTAACTACAGCGCCATGATGTATCAGCTGGTCTTCCCCCCGCCTGTCAGCAAAGACAGCAAAGATGGCTTTGTCATCGAGCCGTACAGCGGCGTGGTGAAGACGGCCATCGTGTACCGCAACATGAGGAGGTCATACTTTAAGTTTGAGGTGGTTGCAACAGACAACTATGGACAAGGGCACAGCAGCAAAGCAGAAATAGTGGTATGTGGGTTTAATTATAACCTTTAGTTTCAATTATATTAATTCACTGATTAAATAAAGCACTGCTACAAGATTAGTTCTGTTGATTTCAATGCTATTTATTTAAAAAAACTATTTTCCTTTTCTGGGGACCCAAAAGTCCCAGGTTTTTTAGCTTTTTAGCTTTTTTTCCCCCCATACGTTCTGCACCTTTCTGTTGAAGCTCTTATATTACAAAATACATGATTTTTGTTGTTTAGGTGTCTGTTGTGAACCAGCTGGACATGCAGGTGGTCGTGTCAAATGTTCCTCCAACTAACGTGGAGAAAAACAAAGACAAGCTCCTCAGGTAACGATTTATTCTTTGTCTAACCTCCAACTTAACGGCTGTTGTATTTATGAAAACACAGTTATTGTTTTATTCAAAGAGTTTGTAGCCTGCGGTTTATTTAATGGAGGTTCAACACAAAAATAAAGTGGTTGCAAAGATAATCTGTGAACGTAAATGTTATTATTGCTAGGCATTTTAAAAGTATTAGTATTAAAAAAAACAATATTCAGACATAATTAGTAAAAACTGTATCAGTAGAAGAAGAGAAAGTTCATGCTCAATAATCCAGGTACTAAATCCAATAATTCTCAATCGGGTATCAGTAGAAATTTAACATTGGTGTCCAACATGAGGTGTGTGTGTGTTTTTTTTTTTTTAATTGCAACAGATAAAGTAAATCTTTTGAAGTGTTTTGATGTAAAACTCGCAGATTTATTTATTTTTTAATGGTTTCTGAATCAGATCTCATCAAAGATGCTTTTAAAGCTCAAGTGTGAAGCAATAGGAATATCAGAACCACATTTTCCACTGCAGATAAATAGGTTTTTGCAGGTGTCTTTATGCACTTTTTTTTTTTTTTGCGGTTTTATTTATTTATTTATTTGACACGTGTTTGTGCAAATCATCAGTGTTGGATCATTACATTTCCAGCCTGGAGGATGGAAAGTGCATCAGCTGTGAAGATGAGCTTGCTTCTTCCATCAGATTAAATGCTAACTGAAAAAAATTTCCAACACAAGTCTCCAACAAGTTGTTGACAAGCTGTTGCTTTTATCAACTTGCCGGTTGGTACCGGAGTGCAGCTTTTTTGTGGTTAAAAGTAAGGAAAGATTTAAAAAGTGAAGGTTAGGACCAGCTAATATAAAGCACAACTAGGCAGCGTGAGTCATAACAAAACATTTTGGAGTAACACAATATTTAGTCAAACTGATGAAGCTTTCCGGATGGAGGGCGACACGTGTCAGCACAAAAACAAGAAACCATCCAGATGACCTCACTGAACATTGTTGGATCCATTAAAAAAAAAAAAAATTCACTAACATAATTAACAAGATATCACTACCTGTAAATGAAAAAAAAAATAAAAAAAACATGGTCTGATGGTTAACATTTTATACATGATCAGAAAGTGCACTAAAAGAACTCCTGGACATGCATAGCCACCAATAATCAGTGATCAAACATATGAATTTGTGTTATTTGCTCTGTATTTAGGAGTTAACTTATCAATTTTGAGTAGATATAGTATTTATCTTTGATTTTTTTTTTTTTTAAATCCACCACATTTATTTTCTATGCAGTTTTTTCTTGCTTACGCTGCAAGTTTTTCTTTAATCTCAAATTCTTTTTTTTTATTGCTGACCCTTATTTTAAAACTTTACCATCATCCCAGTAGCACATAAAATACATATATAGATTTTTCTCCACAGTTTTTTATTTTTTATTTTATATTCCTTTTATTTAACCATATTAAGAATCCAACAATGCTCAGTCAGTTCATCTGGATGGTTTCCTTTTTTTTTGCTGGGATGTTTCTTCCTTCATCCAAATGACTTCTTCAATCTGAGGAGCCACCATTAAACTGAGTCCCACAAACAGCACAAGTTTAAAAAAAACAAAAAAACTACAGTTTGCTGGTGATAAGTTGGCATCCGGGGCCCACCCTCTCCCCTGTCAACTCATCGGCAAGCGGAGAGGGTGGTCCCCAGAGGCCAACTTATCACCAGCCAACTGTTTTTGTTTGTTTGTTTTTAACACAATGGGAGTGTGCTGTTTGTGGGACTCTGTTTATTGGTGGCTCCTCAGACTGAAGAAGTCCTTTGGATGAGGGATGAAACATCTCAGCCAAAAAAAAAAAAAAAAAGAAACCAGCCAGATGACGTGACTGAACATCGTTGGATTTTTACCTGGATTATTGAGCATGGACATTGGTGCATAGTAAGAAATCTGAGAACAATTGTATTACTAAACATGACATGATATATTCTGTACATGCTAAATTTCTGCTTTCATTGCTTTTTGCTCTAAGTGACCAGCACTGTATTACAACTGTTGGTTTGCTGCTTAGACTTTTTTTTTTTACTATCCACCCTGTGTATAGGACCTCATTAAGATGCACACAAATTCTTGCAAACACACACTGAAACACCTCAGCACATCTGCTGTGACCAGATGATGGATGTGTCTTGTAGTCAGCAAATGTGAGGCATTGGAATGGGAGATGGAATCTGTTTTTATCTTTGTGGTTTCATGAAGTGCTGACATTAGTCGCATCTACGTTTGTTTAATCCTCAGCATTTTGGAACGCTACGTCCAGGAGCAGGTAGTCGGAGCAAAGGTTGTCATAGAAACCATCGGGCCCCATCGGACTAGTGACGGAACGGAGCAGGAAGATTACTCTAAGTCGGACCTCATGATTTATGCCATCGACCCGCTGACGAACAGAGCTGTTTCCAGACAAGAGCTCTTCAAGTAAGAACTTTAGCAGAAAACGAGCAAAGAGCCGTAGCCATAAACGTAATTGTTTTAGAATGCTACGATGACCCTGACTCATTCATTCATAAATAGCAAGCTGCATGTATTCTGGGGTTATGACCAACTGGGCAAATAGGAGTTGGACCTTCAAGCAATAGAATTACAACTGTATGCTTTGTTTAAATTGTGAACTCCATTGTGCTTGGTGGAAGACATAAAGTAAAAAGAATCAAATCTATGTTTTGATAATAAATTTGGCAAGGTATATCATCCAATCAGGTTTTGTGATGTTTCAGCTGAAGCTACATTTTCAGAATATTATCCTGAAACAAGCTCACCTGCTGACAGTCTTCAGCCACGTGTTTTCGTTCTGTAGCTAACAGAACATTACTGGCTTTGGTATCACTTCCACAAAGAGAAACAGCTAACGGTCCTGATCTTGTTGTGTGAGCACTTACGAAGCATTCACACTACTGAGATCCATTTTTCTTCCATACTTTTTTCCGCATCGTTCTCGTTCCACAATGTTTGCGTTATTTCAACAAATCATAACTCAAAACGTTCAGCTCGTTCAGAGGAAGGGTGCCATGATGTTTGGTATTGGTGCAACTTTAGCTTTTTAAATATTTAGCCTTTTCTGTCATTTTTTTTTCCTCATAGAAAATGAATTGAGCTCATTTTTCATCCTTCAAATCTTTAGATGTGTTTATAACCTTTTACTGCTCCTTTCACATTTTGTTCTGGTTCAGCTTCTTTCAGCTTCCTTGTGCAAATTTAAAC
>JARVLU010000489.1:15846459-15856906 GCA_031762415.1 Simpsonichthys santanae
GAACAGAACAGAACAGAACAGAACAGAACAGAACAGAACAGAACAGAACAGAACAGAATAGAATAGAATAGAATAGTGGGGAAATGCAAGTGTACCAGCAGCAAAGTGAAAGGTAAATCAAAAAATGCAGCTTCACACAGTAGAAAATATAAAAACCAGAAAATGAATGAGACTGTGCAGTTAGAGCACATTTACAGCATAAGAAAACATAAGAAAATATTGTGCAGTTATTAAAAATAGCAAAGCTATACATTCAAGAAATGTGAACTAGGATAATTCACAGAATGTACAACATGTACATGGGTTTTTTGCACGTAAAAGAAAACAACTCATTATGTCGAGAGGTGACTGTAAGCAGCAGAATGTTTTCATGCAGAGAAAAAGCACCACATATGTCACTTTTGCTTTGAGGATGCTGATGGAGAAGTAGAGAGATGGTCTGGAAAATCTCCATTGTGCCTTTGTGGATTTAGAAAAAGCATATGACAGAGTGCTGAGGGAGGAGGTGTGGTATTGCACGATGAAATCTGGAGTGGTAGAAAAGTTAGACTGGTACAGGACATGTATGAGGACAGCAGGACAGTGGTGAGATGTGTTTAAACACTGCTCCTATGCTGAGAGTCTTGCTGTCCTTCCACTTGGTCTCTTGGACACATAAAACCTCTACCTTCCTTCTCAGCATCATGCCAGCCAGCTTTCATCCTTTGCCTGTCATCATCTCCACATTTAGAGTTGCAACCCTCAGCTACTTTCTTGACTTTCCTCTTCTCCCTCTGTCTCCTGACACATTTCCCTTTTCGTGGTCTTTGACTAACAGTAGCACAATTTCCTCCGGCACCCTGTTCGTCAACAGCCCCGTTGGTGGCCGTTGTTAACCCCGGCCTTGACCCATCCAGTATGGCTTTGCTTAGATGAACTCGCATATTACTTGTGGCAAAAGTGTTTTACAAAAGATACCCTTCCTGACACAACCCTCACCATTTACCCAGGCTTGGGACTGACACAAGAAATATACTGGATTCTGCTCTCTAGTGACCGTTTTTTTTTTAAGAGTATCAACTTTGTTTAAATAAAATAACTAATTACTGATAGCTTTTCAATTGTATTATTAAACAGAAAATAACTAGGTGGCTTATGTTTTCTAATTGTGTGTTTTAACAAAAGTGTTGACAATGGAGATAAGGTTAATGAAATCAATTTGTGTTTTCCGCAACTGCTTCTGGTTAACTCTTGGGGATAATACTGAAATTACTTGTACTCGCCATGTTTTGTCCCCTTCTTCTTAACACTTGTCTTTTTCTATTAATTTGTTATGTTTCTTATGTTGTTCTCTTATTTCTGTCTTGTTCTTCTAAACTTTATCTTTTGCATACAGACAAAAGTGAGTAGGACAATGTTGCTTCACATTGGTGACTAGTTTAGCACTATGCAGGATTTTAGCTGCTGCTAGTTTGCTCGTAAAGTGTTTTTGTGTGCAGGAAATTTGGTACATGCGTAAAACAATGTTGTGCTGCAAAAAGTTGTGCTTTTTGAAGTCTGTGGCAAACATTTTGTTGCAATGATTTGTTCCCCTGAGCATAGAATACCCAATCATATCACAAGCCAACAAGTGTGCAGATTTCACCACAGTCACTAATAACTTGACTGGTTTTCTTGAATTAACATTATGTCAGTTAAATAATCTCTTATGCTTGGGGGAAATCTGTATACTCTACATAGCGCTCAGTTGTGTGTCCCTCCCCAGCAAATGTGACTTTAGTTATAGCTGTGCTGCCATAGATTAGTTGAATGCAACTTGCTTTATGTGTCTTTATGTTTTCGATCTGCTTTAGTATCCAATTTTTTTTTTCTGGTAATAGCACAGAGACAAAACGTCTTGAGATTATTTTTCTTACTCCTCTCTTAATGTCCTTTTTTATCATTTGCATTATGACTCCTTAATTGTTCTAATTTCATCTCCATTTTCTATTTCATTTAGCTTTGATTATTTAGTTACATCTTTCTTGTTTGCTTATTTTCCCCTACTTTGTTTTCAATAATTTTTGCCTTCATTTTCCTTTTCTGTCTCATTTTTACCCCACGCATCCATCTGTCAGCCGATCAAACAATGGCGGTGGTAGCAAATCTGCCAGTTTAGATGAAAGCGACCGCCAACGTCTGATATCAGATTTTGCCACTCGAGCCATCGCTGCCCATCGCCAGTGCATCGCAAACGGAGGAGTGCTCAACAATCTCCCCAAGTCTGAGTCCAACATTACCTTTCTGTCTGACGAAAACCCTCGAACTACCAAAAATCCTATCTACCATGAGGATGGGACGCTGAGTAGTCCAGAGATTCAAGGAAAAAGTGAGAGGAGGAGAGACCTCCTTGGGAATTTCTCCCCATCAAGAAAAGCCCTTCGAAAGGCCTGGCTGAGGCTTGGCTCACCTGGATGTGATCTGGGGTTTGGTGGGTACAGTGGCAGCGATGGTGGATGGGGATCCGGCAGTGGACACAGTTGGACTCTCCCATCAAGACTTCATCAAAGACAAATGTATGATGCTTTGAGGCGGCAAGTGGTGATGGATCCTGTACAGTGGGAGCTGGATCTCCTAAAGGCGGAATTCAAGGAAAGTAAGGATGCTGGTCTGGATTCGGGCTTTGACCATGGACTGGATTCAGACTTGACAGGAAGCCCAAGTCTGGAACCAAAACTGACGGTGAAGGAACAAGCCAGACAGTTCGAGCAACAGGCGCGCCAGGAAATGAGGCAACGGCAAAACAGAGATTCCAGAGGTTCGTTGTCATCAGATATACTGCTGTCCGTTTTCCCAGAAACTCCTCAGCATCACAAGCAGAGTCCCACCCACAAAGATCCAACTGCTTTGACTATAGAAGGTCCACCCAGTATCATCGTGACTTCCAGTGATGGAGGCACCCCTCCACCGAGCCACAAGCCAACTCCTCCTGTTCTGCGGCGCTTTGGAGCTAATTTAACCAGAAATCACGTCATTGAGGACAGACTTCAGGTTCATTTAGAGGTCATTCCTGATCCACCTACAACACCACCCCCGCCACCACCGCCGCCTCCCACCTCTGCTCCTCTTCCTCCTTCATCTCCCCCTCCACATCGACCTCCCTCCCCTCCTCCTGCCTCTCCATCTTCATCTCAAACAGCTCCTCCTCCACCACCTCCACCGCCCCCACCGCCTCCACTTCCACCTCTTCTTCCTTCATCTCCCTCCCTCCCGCGTCCCTCCACATTCGTACTCCCGTCTTTCTCAGAGGCTCCCACACTGCGGCCCGTGTCCCTCCGACCATCGCCATCTCCCATCCCCGTGGAGCCTGAACCGCACCGTAAAGAGCTGAAAGGCATCTTGAAGAACATTCAGAACATAGCAGACATCGAGAAGTCCGTGGCCAACATGTTCAGCCAGATCGACCAAAAACAGATTCCTCTCAAAAAGGTCATGAAGAGCCTGGCTTCTGTGGATTCCCTAGATGCTCTCGACTCGTTAGGTGCACTGGCGGATGAAGGAGAAGGAAGAACAGGAGGAGCAGGAGACGGAGGACCAGGAGGAAAAGGGGAAGGAGAGTGTCCCACACCTCAACAGATTCCAAAGCCAAACATGAGCTCTATCGTGGAAGAGCTCGAGAAACGATTTCCCTCTCAGTCAACGATGCTCTAGCCTTCGTTTTCTGCAACTCCATTGGGGGGACACTGCTTTACCCCCTATGCAGTTTGCTGTGGAGCTGTTACACCATAAACAAAAGTATCATAATAGAAAACTGACAATTTGTTATTCTGTAACCACAAGATGGTTGAAATCCTCCAGCGAGGCACAAGACGTAAGAAAAAGAACTCTGTTCTCTCAGTTGAAGGAACCTGATCTGAACGAAATGTGTTGAAGGGAGAACTTGCAGATGACTGAAAATAAATCCTGGTTACCTTCTTTATAGCAAGTAAATGACCTGCCACTAAAACACTGACAATGGTCAACTCTAGACAATGATTTCCCAGTTAAAATGTGACAAGAAACAAAGGTGGTGACTGGCACTTGCTCTAATGGGAACCTGGTTACATTTGCACTGAGACGAACATCTAAATGAGTTCAATTTTATATAAAAGTGTAAAGAAGTGATTTCAGAGTACTTCAAGAGAGTACATTTGAATCTGCCAACTTTGAACTTAACTGGACGAGAATCCTTTCTTTTCTTTTTTTTTTTTTTTTTTTTTTGTTTTGTTTTGTGGATAACTTTGCACCAATGTTTCTGGTGTTACAGAGCTGCTATACAAGTAATATTACTGCCACATGAACCTTTTGTCCTGTTTTTGAACGCACACTGTTATTCAAACAGATACAAAAGGTATAATTAATTACATTAGTTTGATTTTTTTAACCTTTTAATTATTCAAAATGCAATAAATTGAATTGATACTGCTAGAATCAATACCATCATCCTAAACTATCAAAGATTATAAGCATTAAGTTTTGTTTCATACATTAGTTTACTGTTTATGGAATGATTACGAGCATTTAAAAAAAACAAGAAGGAATAATTTATAAACTATTCAAGCAGGTGCTGAAAAGCTTAGATGTTTAAGAACAAATATTGAGTCAGTCCAGAACAATATCTATAAAAACGGTAAACTGCATAGAATATTATATTTGTCAAAACAGTTACAACAGCATTATAGTGGAAAATACGACAGTACTTGAAAAACTCGTAAAGTCACAAATCATGGTAACGTGCACTGAAAGGAAAATCTTCATGTCTGCTGAAACCTATCTGACACTTTCATTTATATTTTATGGTTTTTAGCTCCTAGCATACCACAGTTTTTATTTGTTTGAGCATTGTTTTGTTCTTGTTTTACAAATTCCTTTATTTATTTATTTATTTATTTATTTATTTTTTTTTTGTCTTATACTTGATAATTTATAGTAAACTGGTCTTTTGTTTCTACTGTTTCTATTTTTATAAACAGCTTTTAGTGTCTCTTTATGTTTCGGTGTTTTCTCTTAGCCCGTCTTCAATGAGCTCTTGTATTTTTTTTTTCTTTAACTTTGGATGCAATGTCTTTACTTAAATTGTGGTTGAGTGCTTTATTTATTTTTTTTTTTTCTCTGAGAGACATTTGAATACATAAATAGATAAACCCTAAATGTTAAAAGAGGAAAAGGGGAGAAGGTTGAAACATGTCATGTAGTAGTTTATTTTTTGATTATTTATAATAATTATTAAATTTGTACAAACATTTTGTAGATTTATTTTGTTTATTTTTTTGGTTTCAAGAACAAAAAAAAACTTATTTGGTCGATTCATATGATTGATGCAAAATAAAAAAAAAATAATTTTTATAAAGTTTGAATCGTTAATCGTCAGTTCCAAGCAAGTTGTGAGGAGAAACTGCCCCTCATTAAACCAGGGCCAAGGCCTCCATGCCCAGTCTTACATTGATGTTATTGCAAGTGTTACTCGACCTTCTGAACAGCACAACCAAGCGTTAGTGCCCTGGTTAGATAGTGCTTTTGCATGTGAACAGCTAATTCTGGCTGTCACCAGCAAACTGGCTGACCCTTTATGAGAAGGTGCTGCTTAAAAGAGTGTCTGTAGCAACTCATCAGACTGAAGAAGACTTTTGGATAAATCCCAAAAAAAAAAGTTAATAAAACAAAAATAACTGGACTTCTATTCTCAAGCTGAAGACGTTGGGATGGTTCTGTTCATCCCAACGACAGGAATGTTCAGACGGAGAAACTAAACAACCTCTCTTCACAGACGTATGGCTCAACACCAGAGAGCTAGTGTCGTTCTTCAGGACAAGACTCAGTGGACCTACATCTCAAGGATAAGGGAAACTCTTTTGAGGACCAAAATGTTCATATTTTAGACAGAGGAGACTGGTGGTTTGAGATTGGAGTGTTTGAAGCCATTTACCAGTAGGTCTAATAAGAAAAAACTTTAAACAGAGGAGGAAGTCACGGATTTCAACTGGCAAAAACATACAATGTAGCATTAAGCCTGATTCCAGGTCAGCTCCACTCCAGTTCACGCCTTCATGCAGGTGACCAAAACATTTCTTTGTAGACCAAACACACAAAGAACCTCGCAAGTATTCATTGTGTGGAGCAAGAAGTTCCAGTCTAACCTGCAAGTGAATCTAAGTACATAACCAGGCATCTCATGCAGTTATATAAAGTGTGGAACTCCACACAATCCTGACACGTTACAGTGGTGTAGTCTACACGTTACAGGGGTATGCGGAGTATACCCACTAGAAAAGCTTAAGAAGTTCAGTATACCCACGTCAGTGATACGTTAAACAGCAGTTAAACGCTTCCGTAACAATCTATCTGTATAGCACTTGTTTATTATATTCACTTATACAGAGAATTATTGTATAATTCTGTACGTGCTATAATACTTGAACATGTTTTACTTTGATACTGATAATTCTATAACATTTTTAATACAAAGCCAACGGTTGTACAAAGTTTGTTGTGCATTTATTCAAATATAAGCATCAGAGAAATTTGGAAATGTTCAATATGCTTAAAAATCAAAATAAATTGAAGATTACGTTGTACTGACTGGCGTACTTTGGTTTCTAAGTGCAGTATACCCACAGCAATGATGTAGACTACACCAATGCGCTTTAGAATTGATAAAGCCTCCCAGATGGTCCAGTTCTTTTTGTTTTTAGCCTTTTTTTTTTAATTGATCTTGACCTGGATGACCTGGAATCTTCACCAGCATAGTCTTTTAGATAAAAGACGAAACATTTCAACAAAGAAGGACCCGTCCAGAAGACCTGACTCAACCTTGTTGGTTTTAATTTGGAAATTTAATTTTCAGAGATACAGTGTCTACAACGAGACCTTGAGATGTGTGTTAACATCCTGTGCTGTTGGATTCCTTTAAAATTGCTCCAGGGGTAAAACAGGTGCTACGAGCAAAAGGATACATGGTGATAACTACAGAAGTGATTGCTGTTTTCACCTGATGGGAATTTGCCAGAAAACTATGCATTGGTATTCACATGCTCAGGGTCTTGTGCGTGTAACATATTAATATGTTAATGCAGCGGTTCGTTCACTGCTGATATGAGATTCTGTGTCGAGCCACTTTGTTTTATTAAATAGAGGGGGATATGTTAGAGCTTCACCGTGTAGTAAAATGACATGATTTTATGTCAAGTAAGTTACAGCACATTTTTACATTATTTGAAGGCATCTTGTCTACAGAGGGAAAAACTTCACATCAGAGCCAGTTGTTTCATTATAATGCAATTGAATTCAATGTTTTACTCTGTATTTGCAAGTACGCTGACTTTCTACATTATCAAACATAGTATGTATTCCTTTAACACCAATACAGTCTGAACCAATCATCAGAGTGTACTAACTTGGACAGCCCCAAGTTTTACCAGCAGGTCGTATGCCTTTCATTGGGTTGCAAAGTAAGACCCCATTGAATTTGACTTTTGTGACACGTTTTGGACGCTCAGTTGGACAGCGATCTGAGGGGACAATACAACGTAAGCATAGCTAATGGTATTTTTGTTTGTGGCCCAGTTGAAGCAATTTTTTATTTATTTTTTTGTAAATACATTAAATATTTTTGTTATTTCAGCCTTGCATCCACACAGAAACAACATTTTAGGAGCTCCTAACGGCACACATCTTCAAATGCCACCTTTGTGTTGTCACGTATAACAAACAAAATAAAACCTTTGCAAGATATCATGCCAAATTCTGACCTCTAGATTCCAATCCCAGTGTGATGACTGCAACAAGAACAATGACAGAGTACAAGTTGTGTTTGTGTTGTAGTTTCTCAACTAGAGCACATGAGTAGACAACTTGATGATTGAGCAGAGCGAAAACTCCTTAGAATGCCACACGACTTCACTGCACTGTAAACAAAACTGAAGCAAATTTTGCAGAAAGGACTAAAATATATATCAACATAAAAATGTGGAACATTGATATTGTTTGTAAAAGACTGATGTTGGTGAAAAAAAGCATTTACCTGTGTGCGTTGAACACCATGAGAAAAACCCCTCTCTCCAGCCATCCCTCGCTGGATACTGGTTTTGATACATGTCCATTATGTCCAGGTTTTAGGACTGGCCAGACTCCCAGTCAGTAGTACCGGTAGTTTAATATCAGCTATCAGCTTCTTTTTCTTTATTGTGTTTATACTTGTGTAAGCTTTGAGGATGCTCCAAAACTTGGTTTTCCTGTTTCCGGTGTTATTTCATAGCAGTGGTCAAAGGTTATTTCGTTTTTGTTTCTATGTAGTAATTTGTGCACAAATCTCTCAAAAGTCCAGTCCCATTATTTGTTACAATGCTTGACGTTACCTTACATTTTAGTCTGGAATACTTGGCATACAGAGTAGTTATAGATGACTTGATGACTAGACATTACTAGGTACCACTGGATTAAGTCTAGGAAAGAACCCCAAATCTTCAATCCTCCTCTTTTGTGCTTGATGGGCTATATAAAGCGTTCGTACTTAAAAACAACTGGGTTTCAGGTTCAAGAAGCTTTCCAAAATATAAATATAAGTGCTATATGTTGTTGTCATTGTATGTTCCCATACAATGACAAAATTGGGTCTGTATTTAACCCATCGCACCTTGGATACACCCAGGTGGAGCAGTTGGCAGCTATTGAGAGGCCAGGGAGCAATTAAGGGTTAGAATTCTTGCTCAGAGACAGCACCACATATGGGAATGGCTGGGAGTGGAACCGCGACGTCCTGATCCCAAGTCGACCGCCCTTCCTCTACCCCATCTTGGCCCCTAAAGAACCATTCATGTTCTGTACCCCTAAAGAACATGACGTCTCCTGGTTTGTTCCATTATAACTTTGCTAACAGAAGCAACACAGCAATACTCTTTTAGAAGAAACTTTGTTTTTCTTGGCAACACTTCCCAATAGGTCGTACCTTTTTATTCTTTATTGACTGTGTCTAACTAATTACTTTTAACAACTCCTGGACGGTCAGCAATCTGTCAAAATGTCTTCTCACACTTGCTAATGATTACTTAAACACTGCATCTGATTGCCAACACCTACTACCTACTACATAAGCTTTATTTTGTTCTTTTGACATGACGTAATATGTTGTCGTCACATGTGCACACACAATGCCGAAATTTGTCCTCTGCATTTAACCCATCACACACGTGACATACACACGAGTGGAGCAGCGGGCAGATGTTTAAGCACACATTGATCTGTTAGAGATTAGCTGTTGCTCATTGACGCAGCAACATGTGGGCTTGGCGGGGGATCAAACATGTGACTTCTGGTCCCAAGCCGACTGTCCTACTCTGTCTGTCCTAACCCTAACCCAATTTAATTAATGTCTTGTAACACATTTGTTAAAAATCACCTTTTTTTCCTGAATGTTCTAATGTGACGAACCTTAGACTCGAATAAATACTTAAAATGACTTCCCTTGTTACAATGATTGGCATGCTGCATCATTCCATCTCAGGTCTCTAATTTTGAAAATAACATGCATTATACTGGAAATGGAAGAAACACCCCCCAGTCTAGGTACTGACATCATATAAAAAAAAGTTATTTTTAAAGAAATTGTGTTTTAGGATTGTTGCTTCTACTTCTACAGATTCAATTACCAACTTTTTCCACAAAGGATTTCAGGCACACGCTGTCACATCCGTTTCACAAGACAAGCCCTCTTGATCATGTCAGTGTAATTGTATCCGATCCTGATGTGCAGCCAAATAAAATGCACTGTGACGGTCATAACTTTGACACGAAAAGAGGATTTCTGCTGTCTGATCCAACATCCCACTGGCCTCCTTCCTGCTGTAATTTGATAACACTGGGAGTGAAGGCATCTTTCAATTGTTCAGCTGTGTTTTTTTTCTCCCGCACGCAGTCGTGATCGAACTACAAACTTTGTGTTGTCAACGTGCAATGTTATGAAGAGCTCTGAGCGCCCAGAACAAGAAGCGAATCACACATTCATAGACAAGCTTCTGCATGAATAGAAGTGTGAATATGTAAACACACATCACAACATAGCAGCATTAAACGGGTTGCAGCGCTTCTGTTTCGGATGACTGGGCTGGAAATGTGTTGTGTCAGGATTAGCTTTCAACTTCAGTCTGTTGCATCTCATTACACACACACACACACACACACCAAAACACACACACACACACACACACCCCATGTAGCTTTTACACTGATTGTGTGATTTTTATGACATGGTACGTTTGGGAACAGAATTGTTTTCAAAATTTTTAATCAAACCATAAAAACACTTGTACCAGACAGAAAATATTTTAATTCAGTTTTTTTTTTATTTTTTTTATTTTTTTTATTTTACAGTAGTCCCTCATTTATCACGGTTGATCCGTACCCTGAAGCCCTGCGATAAGGGAAAAAAGGGGGAAAAAAGCACGAAGTAGGGAAT
>JARVLU010000489.1:15857006-15877181 GCA_031762415.1 Simpsonichthys santanae
TTTTTAAACACATTTTTTTCAATGTAAAACAACAACTGCGCACTTAGAACGCCGTTCTAATGTGTTTCCAAGCAGTTAGCTAACACAATACCCTCGGAAAAAAATAAATAAATAAATAAATAAAATGCTGCATAAAAAAACGTGAAATGCTGCATAAAAAGTCTGTGAGGTGATGACGTCACTGGGGAGGCGGTCGTAAACGCGAAAAAACTTAAACCGAGAGGGTCGTAAACCGGGGTTGACATATATATATATATATACACACAAAGGTGTTTTAAACCCTTCCCACAGTCTTGCAATATTCTAAACAATGTTTCTAAACTCTAAGCGCTCTAAAAGAGCGTGTTGCTTTCAGCCACCTGCAAGCATTCTTGTCCACGCCCACTTTTCTGAGAGAACAGCTGATTAGCTGTTCATTTACAGGAGGAAGCTTTTTCTGCAGCTGTGGGCTGCACTAAGGTGCTGCAGGTGCTAAATAATTTTAAATGATTAATTTTAAATAACACTTCCATGCCAATCATGCGGCTCGTCCGTCAATCAGACTACTGTGTCATGTCCAATCTTATTTTGTAAAACTGCAATGGAGCGAGTCTGCAATAAACAAACTGCTAATAGTGACAGACTATTGTAGTGCCAAGTCACAAGAGAAGTTGTCACAGGACACTGTACAGAAACATTCATATTCATTATAAAAACAATTAATAAAGGTTATCTATCTAATGAAGCCAGCAGATTGTGTTGAATCTTCACCTCTCCTATCATGAGCAAGCACAAAGAGAACAATGGAAAGGAAAAACTCCCTTTAACAGGAAGAAACCTCAAGCAGAACCTGGCTCAGGACGCATGTCCACCTGCTTCGACTGGCTCGGGTTTGAGAGGACAGGAAGAAGAAACTAACACAGACAGGTCCAGGTGTACTTTCCATTGGAGGAAAGACAAATAAACACATGTTAAGGATATAAACAATTACAACTACAAATAGGTAGAGTAAGTAGAGACAACAGCAGAGTGAGGAAATGTGCTCAATTTGTCCTCCAGCAGTCTAAGCCTATAGCAGCATAACTAAGGGATAGCTCAGGAAACCAATCTGACCTTAACTATGGGATTTATCATAAAGGGAAGTCTTAAGCCAAATCTTAAAAGTAGACGATGTTTCAGCCTCACGGACAGAAACTGGAAGTTGGTTTCACAAGAGAGGACCCTGATAACTGAAAGATCTGCCTCACATTCTGTTTTTGGAAACTCTAGGAGCCTCAAGTAAACCTGCAGTCTGAGAGTGAATTGCTCAGGAAAGTATGTAACAATACGTTTGTAATATAAGATGGATCTAGGGTGTTGAGAGGTTTGTGTGTTAGAAGTAAGATTTTGAATTCTGTTCTGAATTTGACAGAAAGTCAGTGGAGAATGAAAAAGCATGTGGCACTGAAACATTAGGAAGAGGCAGAATATAGTTAAACTAAAAAAAGAAAGATGAAAGAAGAACGAAAGAATCCCCTTTGTTTAATGTATGACAAGTTCTTCAACAAGATGTAAGGCATCAGATTTTGCTGTGAAGTTTTAGACTTCTTTTTCTCATGATCTTTTCATACTCAAAAGAGAAACCACAGGGGAGAAATCCCGATAAGTCCTCCCTGAGGAGCGCACTTCAATCAGAATCAACACAGAGTGGTTTTTTGAGGGGATGTTTATTTTCAATTTATGATGGAGGAATTGGAGGAGAAAGATCTGATATTTTTGTTGTTAACTGAAAAGAAGTGCCACTTCATACATTTGTCACACAGAGACCACCATCATTTTTTAAGGGAAGAACACTGCATAATTCTTGTTACACACCCACATCGGCAAGACACGAGTATCAGGAAAGAATCATTTTAAGGATTACATTTATAAATTAACAACTGACATGTTTTACTTGACCATTACTGCGTTGTTATATTTTAAGTTCTTAAATTTAAAAACTTTTTTTTTTAATCCTGGACCAAAGTGTGGTCAATCCATCATCTCTCCAATGAAATAATCAAAACTCACTTATCTGCACTTGCATTACTGTAATAAAGATGTAGGATCATTTCTTTGGGTTAAGGTGTATTTTTAAATGAATAGCTTTTTGTTTAAATGTTTTATATTTAGAAGGTTTTATATTTTGAATATACACTAGTCCTTCATTTATCGCAGTGGGTTTCATTCTCAGAAACACACACACACACACACATATATACTGTATAGGCATTTTAAACCCTTCACATGCTGCAGGAGAGAGCTTCTCCATGCACCTGTGGGCTGCACACAGGTACTGCAAGTGCTAAATACTTTGTAATTTGAATCAATGGATTTTAAATTTAAAAACTCCATGCCAACTGTATGGCTCATCCATCAATCAGCCAATTGTGTGTCACGTCCAATCTTACTTTGATAAACTGCGAAAGAGCAAGTCTGCGAAAGTCGATCTGCAAAAGAGCGAGGGACTGCTTTAAACCAGGAACATAGAAGGGATTTATGCATTTTTTTCACACTTTTATTTGTGATGCAACAATTTTAACTCATCAATGGTAAAATATGATGATCTATATCTTTACTGATATGTCTGCCTATTTAGTGAAGATACAAGTATAACAGTCCTCTTCCTCGCTTTTTTTTTTTTTTTTTTTAATCCTGAGATGCAGCAACCACCAGCTTTTTTGACTGTGAACATATATGACACAAACTACATGTTGCAAAGTGCATTGGTTTTAGAGAACTGGGCATTTTAGCCCTGGCATGTATGCTTGTTCTTTTAACGCATGCATAAAAACCTCAAAGTGCAAGCAAAGAGAGTCATTTGAGTTTGCATTGGAACATGAGATGTACTTCTTCCTTATGTAAGGGCTTTGAAAATTACATGGGCGTGCAAAATCCTAATTTATGCCTGCAAAAGCCAAACCGTTTTGTTGGTGATCTGAGGACTGTTTGTTCCAAACTTGCATTTTTAACCTCCATTCTGACACAAGCAAATTCAAAAACTATGAAGACTGCAACTGTAAATATCCTTCCCTTAAGCAAAAAAAAAATCTGCTAACTTGAATTGGGAATAAAGTGCAACACTGGAAAAGGTTAATTTAAAGAACAGTTTCTTGACGCACTAGATGGTTTGTTATGCAAACCCTCACATACAGGATTCCCCAGTGGTTGGGATTTCCTGAATCTTCCAATTATCCAGCAGCTTCACAAGGTAATATGTAAGAAATCTCAACCTCTGAAGTATCAAATTAGATACATTCTGCACAGTGAGTGCTGAATAATTAAAGTTATAAAGACAATGTATAAAACAGCACCAATTATTTAGCTATCTTGCTATTTTTATCCTTTTTACGCCCGTTTGGTTTGGGAAATGGAAACATTTCGGGGGCATTTCTTTTTTACACATATAACCATAATGAAAAAAAAAAGTTCTAAAACAATGAAAGGACAAAGAAATAGTGAGTTAGGGAAGTGGAAAAGTGGTGCAGAGCATGAAACAAATGGGAGGAAAAGAAGAGGGCTGAAGTAATGACAGAGAAGAAAGGTGCAGAGCTATAGCTGTATGTTGGAGTACGAAGTGATGGGATGTGTAGGAAATAAGGGGAGACATTGTTACTGGGTTTGTTATAGTCGCTTCTTTGAGACCTAATAATATTTCTCCTCTCCTGTTCCCATCCATTCTAATAAACACTCCAAGACGAGGTTAAGAAAGCAGATAGTCTTGTCAGATCATTTTGTGTGTGTGTGTATTTGTATGCAGTTGATATTGGATAGCTGTGTGTGTGTGTTTTGTCTCGAGAGGACCTCATAATGTCTGTCAGAGCAACAAGGGCACAAAGATAGACTTATCTCCACACTCTGACACAAACACAAACAAAGATTAGACTACACACACCACCAAGCATTAAAATGCTTTAGCAAAGGGATTTCTGGGAATGCATCAAAACACACACACATTTCGTCATTTCATCTTAACACGTAAATCATCTCCAAATCATCCCGTTCATCTCAGCGTTCCATTTATTTGCTCATTCAGATGTCCATTCAGACTCTCTCGTGTCCCATCAGTGATAACCTAACCATCTATCCTTTCTTAACCTGATAATCTTGCATTTGTGATGTGAATGCGTTCATGAGGTGAATTTTTTGCACCAAATAAAAGGCCGCAATTTCTCCTTGAAGTGTGTTTGTGTAAGAGGCGGAGTTGAGTTTTCATCTGAATTTCTTAAACTAACAGATGAAACGATCAAGCGGTTAAAGGAAGTGTGTGTGGTTGATGTGTGTGTGTGTGTGCATCCAAACCAGCAAGGAGAATGGAGAATCCGATGTGTCCTCTAAAAGTCTGCATTTGTTGTTCTGTAATACATCTTCATTTTGCCAGCTCATTACACACCACAGTACTTGCTGGATTCCCATAGTTAAGACACATTGATACAGAGGCTATTGGCCATTTTCTTGAATTTATTTTTCTTAATGTGTTTTTCCTTCTTTTATTTATTTATTTTTGTCCAAGATATTTAGTTTAAATGCTTCTTTATTTATTTTTTCTTTCATTCTGACTTCTTCTTTACTTGTCTTTGGGTCTTTGGGCGGCTGTTGCTGAGTGGTTAGAGCAGTCATCCTCCAATGCAAGAGTTGAGGGTTCGAATCCACCAGCAGCCACATGTCAAGTGTCCCTGGGCAAGACAATGAACCCCTCATCACCTCCAATGTTTGTCCCATCAGTGTATGAATGTGATAAAGCACTGATTATTCTTTGTATAGCTCTAGTAGAGTGATGTTTGAATGGATAAATGAGGGCACAGATTGTAGTGTAAAGAGTTTTGAGTATCTTGATAAGATATAAAGGTGTTATATAAGTAGAGTTCATTTAGCATTTGTTTGAAGTATTTTTTACATGGAAAAATACTAATTTTATACTGAAAAAATGAGCTTTTGTACAAATATCAGTTTGGCTGCTGAGTGATTAATCCAATATGTGGTTAAATCAACTGAATGTTCATTTTGGAGAGACTTGAATTTTTTTTCATCTTCATAAAGAAACTTTAGAACATTTAGCACCTACTTGCTCTCCAGCGCCCCCTACAGTTAAAGAATTTAGCACCATTATTGGAAAAATTAAACCTGTTCTAATAAACACAAGAGGTTGTTATTTACTTTTCTACATTTACTACCAGGGGTTCATTTGAGCTGGATCCTGCCAGAACAAGATCCGGGAACTCTCATTTTCACTGTGTGCGTTCCGGCAACTGTTCGCTCGGATCCGGCAGCTCATATCTCTGTCCATAAAAGTCCAAAGTCATTGCGCATTTCTATTTTGATTATTTATTAAAAATACAACAAGAGGAGACATTGTCCATGTCTAAGGATGTTACTGCTGCTGCAGGCGCACCAGCTCGTGCACTCGCTCCTGCCCAGCAGATGCTGACCGCATGTCCAGCAGGGATGAAGCATCTTCATCCACCTTCAGCTGTGTCTCAGAAACCAAAGCAGCACAAACGAACATTTTAACAGCACAAACCAGCACAAACGTAGCACGAACCACTCATTGTATTTACTGGAATGTTTGACGTGGGTGGGGTGTCAGCCTCACCTCGCTCAGCTGTGCACCCTGCAGACAGTGCACGTTTTACATGCAGGAGTGTCTCCAGACAGCTCTGCAGAGTGCACACAACTGCAGAACTCCTGCATACATTTCAAATATGATGAATAAAAAAGCATACAGTAAAAAAAATTATATAAATACGAGTGAAATGTTTGATGTGTATTATTCACGTACGTTTCTAAATTAGTCAAAATAACAGGATCAAACTGTCAGAAAAGACAGTCCAATTTATTATGTAAAATGAATGGACGGATGGATTGTCCTTAGCTGGACAACAGAGAACTGAAGCACATGAAAGTCGTAACAGAGATTGGAGCAGAGCAACTCTCAGGACTAAATTCAGCTGAGAAGAGTTGTCAGTCTCATTGGGCCCCGAGGACTCATTTACAAGAGAGACCTGTTTTTAATCAAATTAATCAAATCAGATGTTTAACAACCAGGTAAAATTCACCAAAATGTAGGAAATGGCATCTCTTTCATTCTACATTTTCTGGGGGAGGACCCACGGATTCACCTCTCCCCCAATCTATTAGAGTGATCTAGTATAAGGGCACAGATCGTAGTGTAAAATGCTTTGAGTATCCTGATAAGATAGAAAAGTGCTCTGTAAGTACAGTCCATTTACCATCTACCCTCTTCTAATAAGGGCATGTGCACTCACGGGCCACTTTATTAGGTAAGCCCACACCTGTCCTGTTCAATTACTCATCATGGATAGTTAATCAGCTAATCACATGGAAGCAACTCGGTGCCTTTAGGCATGTAGATGTGATGAAGACAAGTTGTTGAAATTCAAATCGAGCATCAGAATGGGGAAGTGGCTTTGAATATGATATGGTCTTAGTCTTTCAGAAACAGCTGATTTACTGGGATTTTCATGTACAGCCACATCTAGGGTTTACAGAGAATGGTCTGGAAACCAAATATCCGGAGCTGCAGTTGTGTGGACGATATTGCCCTATTATTGTTGGAGGTCGGGGGTGAAGAAGCAGACTGGTTTGAGATGATGGAAAGATAACAGTCGCTCAAAGAACCACTTGTTGCAACCACAGTCTGCAGAATACCATGTCTGAATGCACAACACTCGAACCCTGAAGCAGGTAGCCTTCAGTAGAAGACCATCACCCCCAGTGCCAGTCATGCAAACTAAAAACAATACACTGGGTCTACAATTCCCGCAGGCTAAAGTAAAAATAAGAGATTGGAAAAACTTGACCTGAGTCAGATGAGTCTCAAACATGTCACCATTACCAGTTCTCAAACCAGTCCTGCACTTTTGCGTCATGTTGGAAAAGGGAAATGGCATCATGGACGTGTTGTCAAATCTGCAACAACTGTCTGATACTGTCATGTGAATCTGAACCAAAATGTCTGAGGACTGATTTCAACACATTATTAAATAAATCTATGCTACAAAATTAATGCAGTTCCAATGACAATAGGAAGTCTAACCTGCTATTAGCAATGTGTAACTAATAAAGTGGGCAGTGAATAAATATGATTTAACTTTCCTGCTGTTTTAGTCGTAATACATGTGTGAAATTTTGTCCATGTTGTTCTGGTATTTACCTCAGTGTTGTTTATATGAATGAAAGCTTGATCCAGGGGCTCTCGGCACGCTCACTCTGTTTTTACAATTTTAGACTCTAGAGGTTGGTCGCAGAGGGAGCTGGAGAGAGGTGACACACTGTAATCTGCACTGGTTTTACGGATGACAAGACACAAAACATGAATTTCCCCTGAATCTTTTCATTTTTCTCAAAGCAAAAAGGCTCTTTCCCCCCTCTAAATGTTTAACTGGTTCTTTAATTCACTTGCGAAAGGGAAACATTTATAGCATTTCAAGTATAAGAATGAACCCCAAGACATTTTCAGCAATAGAAAAGAGATTAATGTTTTGCTTTAGATTATATTTAGTGTTTTGATTTACATTAAGGTTGGTGCCTTCAAAAGAAAATACATTTCCAGAGAACTGGTTTGGATTTTTACTCATGTGTTACTGACATTTTGGCAGTTGCCTCACACCAAGTCTGCACCCCTGTAAATTACGGTAATAAATTAATACATTAAAACACTTCATTCAACCTTTATTTAGACAGGTAAATCCCATTGAGCCTCAGATACTCATTTACAAGAGAGGGCTGAATTTTAACAAAGAGTGATGACAACAGTGGATAACGACATCAATAGACAATCATAATGTATTTACTTATTTATGAGCTAACATCTACACAAGTGCTAGAAGTGCTAGTTAAGACGATGCACATTGAAAGAAGTGTGTGTCACAGCAGACAATAAGTAAGTTTATACATGAGCCATTTAAATGCAGTTTAAAACACAATTTGCTCAACATTCAAAATATGTTATGAATCCATCAAATAAAAGGCATATCTGAAGCAAAATAAATGTTTTATATTTAATGACTTATTTTCTTGGTGACTTGTCTAAAAAAGTTACTCTTTCTCTCCACACTCTTCTAGGCGAGGATATGGACAACACGAGGTAGAAGTTTTTTTATTTAATACTTGCTATAATTATCACCTTCATGTATTTTATTTGATCTGGAGATTTTTTTTTTTCCTGATTTTGGTTTTGTGCAGTTTGAATGAAGTTGCATGTTTTGTCTGTATTTTGTCTGCATGCATACCACATCTTTTATAATGCATCTCATTTTTAATCTGAATCAAACCTAATTTTTAAAGTGATATATTTGTTTTAGATTTAAAATTAAAAGCTTTAGCTTAACCTTCAAGCTAAATGAAAACAATGCATGACAAAATGTTGGTATCCCTGCTTCAAATGTCTGGCAGGATCATGAAGAATTCAAGTGATACAAAGAAAAAATACAAAGTTTATAATAGTACCGTACTGTCGCACCGCTGTATAAGTGGCATCAGTCCAAAATGTTAGCTGCATTTTTAAAAACGATTCACAGCTGCGGGAGCACGCAGAGGGAGGACTCGCTGTTATTTCTTGGAAAATTTAACAAGCTAACCACCTAAAAGCAACTATTTATTTATTCAACATTATAGTAAAGGTGTGTCTCAGCTGAACATTTCCTTAATAAATGCACTTTAATGGTCAAATCAGCTGCATTTCACCTGCAGTGCAGCGAAATGCAGCTGATTTGACGTTTGCTCCAAGAGTTCTGGAGCAAGATGACGGTGGCCTGGTATGGCAAGCCAAGTGTCTCATTAATGGCCACTTTTACCTATTAATGAGACACTTGTCTTGCCATATTAGTCAAGGGCTCTCTAGTAGCCGCACATGGTAATGTTTGATATTTTTCATGTTGGAATGAATGAAATCGTCAGATCTCAGCTAAAAATTGGGTTATAAATACAGGGAAAAAACATATTAGTCACTTCAGTGTATAAGTCGCAGGATTTGCAAATTTATGCAAAAAGGTGTGACTTATATGCTGGAAAATATGGTATATAGTCTACCTTCTGAAGATGGACAGAACTTTACTATACAGTTAAACAATTATAATAAATTTATCATTGAGTGAATTAAAAAAAAAATCCAAGGCAGACCATACATTTGTCCTCAACACATCCTTTACCTACACGTCCATTCTGGGCTGCCTTGGGGGATGCAAGCGGAAGTTTTGGCCCCAACCCTCTCAGTTCAGAACAAAACAGATCATGAGAAGCTCAGCAGAGAAGTGCAGACAAGACTGGCCTAAAAGCCTCAAAGAACCGGCATTTTTCAGGAACCATGAATGACAATCCATCAAACAAGAACTGAAAACTGCTGTAAAAGATTGATTACAAGCTGAGATATAATGAGGGCTGAGGGGTGGGAGGTCTTATTTATTTATTCTTTTTCTGTGTGATGGTCTTTTACTTTAACCATAAATAACTAATGGAAACACAATCTTGCTCAATTGGATTTTATGTTATTTCACAGCTTTGAGTAAATCACATCATCCTTTATGTATCTGATGGTAATTTGAAGCAGGAATGCATAAAACTTTTGTTTTGCTAACAAACTCGGCTCCTTTTCCTTCGCTGCTCTTCCTTCCTCCTGACAGACTCAACAACTTCTTCGACCCTCTCTGCTCAGGCCTGAGGTAGTCTCTCTTTTTCACACTCTCTTTTTCAGTTCTCTTGTTCAAGCATTAACGCTGTTCTTCAAGTGTTTTTTTCTTTCTTTCCCAAACAAATGAATCTGTGCTCAGTTTGTGAATTTTTTTATATTTATTTTTTTCCAATTTGACAGGAGTTGTCGATGGAATCAGGCATTGATCCTGGTCAGGATTATTACACACAGGATTATTACAACTACGACCACGGGTTGGTATATCTTTGCTCATGTTACAACACACATCAATCTTTTATGTTTAAACACTGTCATTCAAATCTTGTGTTTAAATAAATAAATAAATAAAACAACAGGTTAATAAATGTAGTGTGTGTGTATATATATATTTGTAAGTCGCTTTGCCGTATAAGTTGCAGGTCTTATGCATCACTGCTGACCCGTCGCATTTATGTAATGGTCAAAACAGGTTCATTTCACCTGGGTAGCGCAGCACCATCCATCTATCCATCCATCTATCCATCGTGGCCAGAGCCACAAGCTCTCCAGCGTTCCTCTGCCTGCACCAGCATAGTGATGCGAGCGGGCACGGGAGGACTCACTGTTGCAGTTCTTTTGAAATTTAAAGTGTCAGTCAAAAATTGCATTATAAGTATGGGGGGGGGGGGTATACAAGTCGCTTTACAAGTATATAAGTCATAAGACTGACAAATCTATGCAAAAAACTGCAACTTATATGACAGAAAATACGGTAATCAGATTTCTGGGCATGCGAGACAGAAAACTGTATAAAACAGTAGCATGAACACTGATTTGATGAAAGTGTGTGTGTTCTTGTGCACACTTACCCGCCTTCTGTGAGGTTTAGTCATTTTAGTAATTTTTAGATTCAAACTCCCAGGAACTTGATTCGATACACCCAACTCAACACCGCAGACACAAAGAACACACCACCATTAAAACTCACACACATGACCTCCCCAGAGGCAAACCCGTTACTCACTCATACAGTCACAAACACTTTCTTGCTGCTGCTTTCCCACAAATGTTCTCTCTCTCTCTGTCTGACACACTTTTTCTCTTACACACACACTAACGTGTAAAGAGCTAATTCTCTCCGCCTAGGTTTGCAGCACTGTTGCAGCTAATCAGGCAGCCAGCCATAGAAGCAGACAATGGGCCAGATGCTGGTGGCTTAGAGCAACATTCACAAACTCATGTCTGACTCTATGCATACATGATCAGGAGATCAGGCTCTGAGGATTATCGTTACTTTATCTGTTGCACTGAGTGAAAGGTGCAAGTAGTGTGTGTCGCAAATCCTATATAATCATCTAACACAATAGTATTTATAGTTCTTATGTAACCATAGGAGTCCTTTTAGAAACCACTTGCATCCATGAGTCCTAGTTTTTATTTTTGTTTGTCCCAAAATGGGACTTTCTCTGCACGGTACGAATGTCTTAGCATAATTCTGAAAAAAATGAATAACATATTTAATGTTTTGACATTTAAAAGATATATAAATGTTTATAAATACTGAATGAACAACATAGTAAACCAATATGTTGACCTGTGTTAAGAGTAAAATGCTCAACAGGCAGAGACTTTAGCGCCAGCAGAACAAATCTGAGTTGACTGTAGAAATCTGGCAAGACAGGCCCAATAGGAATGCATATTGTATTTATACAATTTTTTTCCATAAAAGGCCGTAAAAATTGGAATAAAAGCCTGCATGCATGTAGCATTTTAAATTAGACTAACACGGTGTGCTAACAAGTTGGGCACACAGACCCAGCCACCTGCAAGAACCTTTAAAGCACTTTTAAGAATTCTGATCACGGCCATGGACGATTTGAAGTGAAGAGTGCGGACTCCTCAGATGGGGATTAAGAAATAAACTATATTTTATTTTCTAAAAAAATAAGAAAATAAAAGTCTGAAGCAAAAGTAAACCTTAGGAGAAACCACAGGAAGGCACAGAGCTAATTGTGAACATTGCAGCAAGATTGCAAGACATATCCAACAAAGTTCAGTCAGGTCATCTGGACGGTTTATTTAATATTTTATTGTTGAAACATTTCGTCCTTCATCCAAAGGACTTCATCATTCCAAGGAGGCACAACAAGCTTTGTCCCACAAGCAGCACACTCCCATAGTGGACCAACCAGTTTGATGGTAATTAGATGGTTCCTAGGGCCCGCCCTCTCTCCCTTCAACTCCTCTAAGGCAGCCATAGCCAAAGTGATTCAAAACATCAAAGTTCATGCTCAATAATCCAGGTTTAAAAAAATCTAAGTTCATTCAGGTCAACTGGATGGTTTATTTTTTGTTGAGACATTTCACCCTAATCCAAGGACTCCATTAGTCCGAGGAGCCACAACAAACTCAGTCCCACAAGCAGCACACTCACATAGTGGACCAACCAGTTTGCTGGTGATAAGATGGTTTCTGGGGCCCTGATGAAGGCCTTTGGATGAAGGACGAAACATCTCAACAAAAAAAAAGAAACCATTCCAAATGGCTTGACTGAACTTTGTTGGATTTTTTTTACAGTATGAACATTTATGAGATATTGCAAGACATCGCTTCAGTTTTAGTCTTTTTTTTATTATTTTAATGCATTGCAAACTCAGAAATATAGTAAGAATCAAGCTGTTGCACATCTAAATTACCAGGTATGGATTGAAGTGGCATTTAGAGATGAACCTGCAGATTTCACCCAACTGAAACTAACATTAGGCTGCACTCCATTTACCTCAGAAGTTAGAATGGGTAACTTGGAATTACTTGAAATCCAACTCAACTGTGTTCCACTTGCAATTAAATAAACTGCAGAGTTTGATCATTGTTGTGCACAATAGCCAAGCTACCATTATCAACGCAAGCCAAAAACAATGGAGTTATCAGTTTTCTGTCATTCAAATGCTGTACCATGTTTAGTAAAAGTGACTGAACAGTTCTGTGTGCTGTGAGTCAGCCATATTGGATGCTGAGGTCAGAAATCCATGACTTTGAGACAGAAAATTGACTTGGAGGGGCTTTAGGTGGATTTTTCTGACGTGAAACCTTTGAGTTAAAATGAAACCCCAGTAGTTCATTTAAGGATGATGCAATAATATGTCAAGGCAGCATAGTGCAATCTGAAGCAGAATCACTCTGTTTTATGCACAAAAATTAAGCTCTTTCTAAGTTTCACTTTTTTTTTTTTGTTTAGTTGTTTTGATAATCATGTTGTATTTCTGTAAATAAATTCCCCAGTCCTATTCTCTTAATTTATTGGAAATATGCCCATTTGTGTGATGAAAGTAATCAGTTGTACATTTGAGCTGCCGACTTGTTACCTTATCAAGCAAACAGGAAAAAAAAAAAAAAAAAAAAAAACACATAGCCTGATCTATTCACACCCAAAAGCACATGTTCCTGAGTATAAAGAAAAATGTTGCAATAAGATTAAACATTGCAAATTCAGTATCATTTGTGGTAACAGCGAGCCGTCTCCTTTTCAACTTCACATTTAATGAGAGATTTTGTGACTCATGCAGATTTTTTGAATAAATTTGACTATTTGTTCTCAATGTGGTGGTAGTGAATAAAAAAAAATTAATACAGTATTGGTCAAGTGGAGTTTGCTGCAGGGTGTTTTAGCATCAGAGAGTGCTTGTTTACATGATATGACGCTGTAAACAAGCTAAAAATTTTATATTCAAAGAAACGATCCTACTTGAACTCAAGAAATTATCTTATACAGACACTGACAAGTGCTTCTACCCATCTGTTAGAATAAAGGAAAAACCTACAAAGAGCAGTGAAATAGCTCAAATCTGACAAAACGAATAAAATAAAGAACAAAATAAAATCCTGTGTTGGGACATTCCGGAGAGCCACCTCCTCTGGACAAAACTCAGCTGTTCACCTCCACCTAATGGACAAGGGACACTCATTTGAGGACCGAGAGCACAGGTGGTTTGAGATGGGGGTGAAGGAAGCTGTTTATATTAAGAGGGAGAAGCTTTCTCTTAATAGGTGAGGAGGTCTCAGATTCCAACTTTCAAAAATGTATAATGCAGCTTTAGGACTGATTTTCACACTTGATGGGAACAGAGGAGCCTCATCTGTGAATTACTAACAAAGACCTTAAGAAACCCCTACTGTTAAGGTGTGAGGTGGGATTTATCAATTTACAAAGGTGTGTGTGTGTGTCTTATCTCAGCCTTTAAAACCTCACTCCCAAACTCTGCTTTTTAAATTGAGAAAGACGTCTTCTGTTACAAATAAAGTCCAGTTGTTTCTGTATTGAACTTTTTTTTATTTTTTATTTTATCATGTCCTGGATGACTGAGAATCACCAGCATATTCCAGAAATCCTTGTACCTTTGACATCATGAGGCAATTCTCAGCTCCTTACTGTCCTCTAGTGGTGACACAAGGGTTTGGGGGGGGGGGGGGGGGGAGTAAAAGAAAAGGTAGAATTGAGGCAAGGTGTGAAAGAAAGTGGCTTTTAAAAAATGATGAAGGCCATGGAGGCGTACAGGTATTTTCATGTGGCTGCACTTTAGTTAGAGTCTGCAGGTTAATAGCTGAACTTGATAATCAGGGATTAGTGAAGGGTTAAGACTCACTACATTAGCTTCCAGAGGTCATACCGTACGGTTTATGAATGTGACATTTATTTATTACCTGCTCTTTCTGCTCCAGCTCCTCCATTTTTCACTTGTTCTTCTTTTTTTGGTGTTTTTTTTTTTTTTTTTTTTTTTTTTTTTTTTTTTTGTTGTCCATACCTCCCTTGTTTCTTGCCTCACACCCATCTGTCATCCACATCCCTTCTTCCATTTCTTTATTACTTAGCTACTTAGCGTAATAGAAAGCGGCGTCTCCCACGGACTGACTGTAAGCAGAATAATTGCACAAGTTCTCCGCGCCGCTCTGGGAATGGAGTCGCAGCAGATTTACGTTAATCGCACGTATGGTTTTCAGGAAACCGTTCAAGAAGATGTGCTGGTGTGTGTGTGTGTATGTGTGTGTGTCTGGTGAGCCACTGGCTGAGCTGCTGTCTGCAGGGCACGGAGCCCAAGTTGCGATATAGAACAGTTTTCTTGGCCGGTGAAGTCGAGCAGGGCCCCAGCAACAGACAACAAAGAGACAAAAGGGAGAGGGAAAAAATTGATTTCTTCGTTTTCTGCAAACAAAATGTCTCCCGGCAACAAAGTACTTCTTTTGTGATTAAGGCCGCTTTGTTCAGGCGAGTCATTAGAGAGTGCTTATCATTGGACTGAGCCACGGTGTTACAGCTTGGATAATAGACCGTGGATCAGGAAGAGCAGTTTGGTTAGTAAGCAGCTTTGGCTCCTGACTTGACTATAACACGTATTTACAATAACACAATGCTAATATCATTTTTAAAGTTTATAACAGTTGAGTCTTGTTTGTTCTTGCTGTGCTGTAATGTCTTGTATGGTTTCATGGCCCTCGCTCTCTCTCTCTGCGTTCAGGTATGAGCTGCCTCAGTACGGCAGTCGCAGGAAGCTGATCTCGCCCTCCGGCCTCTACGATGAATATGGAGAGGTGGTGGTCGACGACGACGGCAGCTACTACTACAGCCCACAGGAGTCGGACGGAGAGGTAAACCCAGATTACATGACAGCTCTGAAGTCATTCAACCTCTATTCATACAGGTTAGTCTCATTGAGCCACGTGGACTCCTTCACAAGAGAGCCCTGTTTTAAACGAAGAACAGAAGAGGAACAAATAATAATAGACAATCACAAAAAAGCATATAAAATGAAAAGTATATAGAAGAAATGGCATAAAAGTTTAACAAAAACAGCTGCATTATGAAGTGTTATGAATTAAAGGGAATGTTAAATCACAGCAACTTGCCAACAAGAGTAAAATTCTCCTGCTGGCTAAATAAGGGGACAAACACCCAAATTTCATCTTCAGTCTAGATAGAATATCCCAAATCAAATTCAATTATAGGCTTTAGATGTGAAGCTGCTGGTTTATCAGTCAAAACACTATTTTTTAAACATTATTCAGATCAGTCACCAGTCTAGGCCCGAGAAGATATAATTTAGCAGCTTTCAAAGACAAGGGAGACGCTAATATTATTTCTGCATTTTTAGATCAAATGTATTGACTCAAGTCACCAAAGTTCATGCGCAGTAATCCAGGTATAAAATCCAACGATATTCAGCCAGGCCATCTGGACGGTTTCTTTTTTGCTGAGACATTTCGTCCTTCATCCAAAGGACTTCCTCAATCCTATAAGTTACCAAACAAAATTTTCACAGCATTGTGATAAAACATCAATTCAACATCAAATTGATCGCTTTGTTCTGTAGTTTCACAGTTTATTAGTATTTCCAATCTCAATATTGAACTGAAGATTTTATAACACATTGATTTCAAACTTAGTCTGCTTTTAAAAAGGGAGATCTCCTCACAGAAATATTAAATATAGCAGATATTTCTCTGTTCGTTTCCACACTGTTCATGTTTTTATGACTACCTGAGTGTTTTTTATGTTCAAGGAGCGTCTGAAGGCTCCAACAGACCTGACAGTGATGCTTTTCAAAAATAAATCTCTTACGTGTATTATCATGACAACAGGTGAGAAGACCGTTTCAAGGGAACAGATTAGATCGCCAGCAGCACCACCCTCCACCTGTTTTACCACCAGTGAAGGCCTCGGGACCCCCAGGAGGCGGGGCCGACCATAAACAAGAGGGCCCCACAAGTAAAGCCAAAAGCTCCAGCGCAGCCGCCAAGCTGAAAGCTGTGATGAAAATGACAACGCTGCTTTCCCCTGCGAGTAAAACACCCTCACAGCCTCCTGCCATCCACCCACCGTGGAGCAAAGCCAGAGTTGGACCGATGGAGGAGGAGGGGGGCAGGCCGCCAGGACGGGAAGCCGATGTGGGATTAGGAAAAGGTCAGGCAGTGAAAATGGAAAACAAAAAGGAAGAAGGTGATGCAACAGAAAGGAGGGGAAGAGAACTGAACGTTCAGTTAGGAGACAACCGAGGCAGGAGGAGAGATGCAGCTGTAGAAGGACGAGGCAGCCGGCCAGGGCATGGGGCACAGTTCCCTGACTTTCCATCCTCTGTCCGGTCCTTTAGCTCCAACGGCAGCTTGCTCATGGACGGGGGTTATTTCCAAACAGCCACTGACGTAAGTAAACACCCACCAGTAAAACAAAACCTCAGCGAGTCCCCCAGTCTTATCTCGTTTTCCAGAAGGCTTCAGGGACCTGCCAGGGTGGGTGATGGACAGTGGGACCACGGGAGGAAGATGCACGACTCCATAGGAGATATGAGCGTTTCTGCATCGGTGTCTGCCAGGAGAGACGCGGGGAGGAGATGGGATAACTGGGACAGCGTGACCGAGCAAAGCGATTCAGAAACGGGCAGCAAAGTGTCTCTGTCCGAATTCAGTCTCTCTGACCGAAGCAGCCTGACTTCATCGGTTACGGCAGAAACCGAAATCAGCGAGTCCGAATCAGGAACAGAGAGGGAAGACATGGACGAGGAGAAAGAGGCGTCTGAGTCGGAGACAGAGTCGAGGTCAGGGAGCGAAGATGAGACGACAGAGTCCAGCAGAACGAGTTCAAGAGGTAGAAGTCACGACTCTAGAAGGAGAAGCGGGACTGGAGGTAAAAACAGCTGGAGCAGTAGACACAGGCGAGGCAGCTCTAGACACTCCAGCTCTACAGTGTCTAGTTCAAGGCCCAAAACTTCAAGATGCACATGCGCACGTCGCGAAGCGCCAGACCAAGAGAGCGAAGAGAACAGCGACGTAGAGGAAGAGAGGAAGCGTGTTAAACCAAGAAAGTCCTCCGTCGGCAGGCGAGCCCCCGGCCACGTCCAACCAGTCATCGGCTCAGGCGTGATGGACGCCCTGGACGATTTATGGCCCATTATTGAGGAGGAGGAGAGAAGCAGCGTCTACAGTGGGGAAGGGCGTGAAGATCAAGAAGAGGGGGGAGTTTGGGGGAAAGAGTCAGCTGCCTAAAACAGGGATGAGGCCTGAGCCCCCTCCTGAGATGAAAGTCTTTGCCTCTCAGTAAGCTCCTGGTTTGGGCGTGCAGTCATTACCTGAGTGGAATCTATTACTGTCTCTCGCTCTGTTTGCTGTGATTCATGCTCACGAGGGTTTTAATTGCCCGCACGTCCTCCGCTGTCCTCCGAGTTATCCAGTTTCTGCTTTTCTTCATCGTTTTCTCCTCCTCGTGCATTTAATCTCCCCTTTCCGATCACAGCGTCTCCCTCTGTTTCGTTCGCCTCTGGAAGTCGTCAGGCTCACATCTGTAAACGTCTCGTGTCGCACTGTGGCCAGATTAAATCTCTGCAGCTGCAGCTCGAACATTGTTATTAACTGATGCCTTTCTGGAGCGCGGGGGGGTTTGTTTGAGTTTCTCCTTCTTCGTCATCGCTTTCGCTGTGCGTCATTCTCCCTAGGATCAGTCAGCTCTCCCTGCATCTGTTATCCGCGGGGGGGAGCGATGCTTCCGCTGGAAAACGAATGAAAACATGTTCTTTCTAGCATGCTTGGTAAGGTTAAAGGGAAAAACAGTGAGTTGCGTTGTGTGAAAGAACAGAGGGATTCATTTTCACAACAGCTTTTTCTTCCTCTTTGGGAATGTGTGTGTTGTGATCAGCAGCGTTGACTCCAACCTTCAGCAGCAAAGAGGATTAAATGTTGTCGTCTTCCAGGCGGCGTATCTTCAAAAGCCTTCCCTCTGCGCTTTCCTATGTTCAAATGTCCATCAACAGATGGTTCAAAGGCTGAGATGATTTGCTGGTGAAGATCACGACGTCAGCGCTGCTGCGCTGACCTCACTTTGTGTTTGTGTTGAAGTTCTTTCTGCAAAGTCTGACTTTTTTCTTCCTTTTTTTTACAGAATATGTAAAAAAAAAAAAAAAGTGAAAGAAAATAATAGTTCCACCTTTTTACATTTTCTTTTTACACAGAAAAGATAGTCACTGTATAGTAAAACACTGAAATATTATTAAATTAGTTAAAAAGTCATAAAATAAGTACCGTACTTTTCAGACTATAAGGCACACTTAAAATCCTTTCATTTTATTTTCTCAAAAATCGACATTGCGCTTTATGTATTAATTCTGGTTGTGCTTACTGACCTTGAACCCGTTTTATGTGGTACAACTGAACAATGTTGAGTTATTGTAAATGAGTTGAATGAAATTATCTGACTGTTTAGTTTTGTTTAATGTGCCTTATGTATGAAAACAGACCTGTTCATTAATAATGTGCCTTAAAGTCCAAAAAATACAGTACATCAAACTTCTGATTTGTTTTACCACTAAAATATTAACAAACTGCACTATTGTTCAAATTGTTAAATGGCCATGTAATTTACCATTAGGGAAACATGAGTATTTTTGCCAATATGTCATGTTTTCCACTAATTTTGACTAATACAGTAACTGATGATAGATATTTTATCAAACCTCGAAGTGGTAGAAATTTGAGATCTACTTTTGAAAACATAGCTTGATATTAGGTCATTTGGACAATATATATTTTTAAAACATGAATTTATCCTGATCTTATCCAAATATATATTTCTATATACTGTACAGTATACTGTATATTATATAATATATATATATATATATATACTGTATATATATATACAGTACATGTATATATATTATGCAAAACTATAGACTACCTTAAATCACCTCCCAGACACTAATGTGGATTTAGCCACAAACTGGGACATTTTTAATCTTATTGCAACGTCTCGACAGATGTCAACATTTTATTATTATTGTCAATCAAGAAGAAAGACACAATATCATACACTGTTCATACTTTTCTTTTTGTTCTGTAAAAATCAGACATATAACCTTTGATGGATCCGTATTGGCTCATATAGAAGATCCATTGATGGAGGTGTATTGTTCTCAACTCTTTACTGCTGTCACTTGTGTGAATAAGTTAAAACTCGTTAAAGCACTATCTCACAGGCGGTGACTGTTGGCGACTCGATGGTGAATGTTATTCTTGTGGGAGTTTCCAAAACGTCTCAAAATGTTTTTTTTTTGTTTGTTTTTTTTTCATTCAACCTTTATTTAAACAGATAAGTCACATTGAGCCTCGAAGACTCATTTACAAGTTTGAACTGTTTGGAATCATAAAATAAAGCATGTAGATCGACAAATAAATGAAAGAAAAATGATATACAGAATATAAAAAAAACATACTACATTGTGATGTAGGATACTTAAAACAGCAACATGTCTGCCTTGATTTTTGCCATGAACTTAGCAGATGTTTGAAGCCACTTAGAAAGGTCAAGGTCGAGAGCTTCAGGTCTTTTTTGCAAGTTCCAGGAAACAGGAGCAGAGTAGGAGAAGGCCCTTTTGCCAAGTTCAGCCCTCACTGAGGGAACACTGCAGGTAATAATGTTCTGAGAGCGCACGTTGTAACTGCACTCACGCAGAGACATGTAGGAGGAGATGTATGAAGGCAGCAGACCAAGAAGTGATTTAAAGATGAAA
>JARVLU010000489.1:15885424-15903833 GCA_031762415.1 Simpsonichthys santanae
TATATATATATACTGTATATAAAACACTGTTCTGTAAGAAATAAAGTTAATATTATCAGTGTTTTGTCAAATATGTGAATGCAAATGATAAAAAGCTCAAAATAACCCAGAAAAACTCAAGTTTAGGTTGAACACTGATGGAAACTTTGGAAACGGGGCTCAGATGATTATAAATTACTACTACTACTAATAATAATGATAATACATTGTATTTTGTGCTTTTTTTCCTGGACTGTATTCACGACTGGAACAAAAAATCAAAGGAAGATAGAAAATAATCAAATGAACACTTTTCAAACAACAAGAAAATGTGCAAAATGACGTTTGGAGAAAATGATGCTGTTCTCACAAAGGGCATGAGAGACAAACTCATCACTGCTGAAACCAAAAGCTGGAATTATTAACTGTTTTTCTGCAGCTCATTTCTTATGAACAACATGCAGCCACATACCAGAGGGCTGAAGAAATTCAATGTTCAGATCGGGTCATAGTTTCAACATCTTGTTGGCCCTTTGTGTTTTTATTAATTTAAATGTTAGTGATGGCAGCACGGAGACACTTTGTGTAACAGAACAAATCCTCCAGAAAGTAAAGGTCAAAACCTAAAGGCGGATTTGCAACATGGCCCAACTTCACCAACATTTGTGACTGAGGCTGTTTTAAACGCTCGTAGTGTTCGAGGAGATACGAGAAGCCGCGGAGCTTCCATTAGAAGAATGACTGAAGTGGAAAGTTTTGAACGCTCTGCCTCTGTGTCCTTACAGCACCGTGAAACTGAGACGGCAAGAAAAAGACCAAACAAGCCCGCTTGTCTGCTCCCTTCATGTCGTAAATCACCAGAGGAAGAGACTAGTCTCATCCTGTCCAAGAGTTTGATAAAACTGATTTATCTCCGCTTTCTTTTACAGAGGAAAGATTATTAATTTACTCCGCTACTAAAATAATTTAGCCACTGAGCAGGTCACTTTAGCAGCTTTACTTTAGTTTTATTTCCACGTAACATAGAACTGGAAAATCAAACTACTTCACTAGTCGAGTAAGACTCGGGGAAGTTTTTTTTTTTTTTTGTCCTGCTCGTCAGAAACAGGCTGATAATAAATGTCCGATGACGTCAGCTGCCCCCGACTCTCTGTGGAGCCACAATATTAACAATAAACCAAGAGGAAAAGGAGCTCAGTGATGTCACCGGCTGGGTTTACCCTGTTCACTGAACTCCACACAGCTTCACAGGACTCAGACTGACCCACGTCCTTCAGTTGCTAAACGAACACCATGCAGGATCCGACTCCTTCGACACGTCGAGAGTCTTCCTCAAACGCTCGCAGCTCCTCGGTCCTTCACAGAAACACACAGAAAGTAGCTCTAACAGAGGAGGTGAATCGCTCCCGCTAAAACTCATTTGTGGATCTTCCAGTTCCTGAGGAGGTGAAGCTTCCAGGCTCGGAGGGTCAGAGAGCAGGTGGGAAGATGGACGGGTTGGAGGAGGCTAAAGGAGGAGGAGGCCTGGAGGAACCGGCCAGCCTCCACCCTGCCCTCTGCCACCCACACCTTCAGGCTTGCAGCTGCAGACAGACACCCTGCAAGAGGAAACAGCTGGATGTAACATTTAAACAGTGAAACAAACCTCACACGGAGGAACAAATATTAAAAGGACACAGCAGCCGACAACCAGAACAAACGTCTTGTTGCTTCACTGCAAAGCAAACTTCATGAAATGCTGGGTTTAAAACATCTGACTGCACGTCATCAGTTAACTGTTAAAAACATTGTGTTAGTGTAAAACAGAGATTTAGTTTCAAAGTATGGCAGTGTGTGGGGGTGGGGGGGCTGACAGTATGTCACTTTGTCTGCAGATTGTCACTTTCCATACACTAAAATTTAAAATTATTTTTGTTTAACATCCAATTAGCCAAAAAACAAAGTAAGATTCACTTCTTAAAATACATTCAGATCTGGTAGGATAATTACTTATGTACAAATGTGGCTAAAATACGTTGATTTAACAAAAACAAGTTTGCAATAAAATGCTGATTAATGCATTTCTAGTTACTCATCCACTTTTACTGTGTGATTTTTCCAACAAAATACTACCAAAAAAAAAAAAAAAGACACAACAAAGCCAATAATCACAGTAACATGACAGGAGCGGTCACGCTGAGTTATAAAAATGTATTTTTCATTCACAGTATGAACATGTAAACTGGTTAAATTCTTTCTAGTAGAGTTTCTGCTAACTTCACTAAATGAATGAGTCGTCTTAGTTGATGTTTATGGAACATCAGATGGAGACCTTCTGAAGCTCATGAGGATGTGAAAAGCTAAATGTGGATTGGTTTATATACAAGAACACATAAGTTGGACAAGTTAGTGTAGGATGAGATTTAGTGCTCAGCTGTCTAACTTTTGAGTTGTGAAGGAGCGAAGAGCTGAACTGATCAGAGGTCTGTTTTGCGTCACAGATTTGATCAATACATGAAAACTTACAACTGTTAAGTGGTTACCTAACTTTAAAAAGAAGCTGTGATGAGCAGTGTTCAGCCCTGCTGGGCCTGTTCACAACTTACTGATCAGCTCCAGCACAGAAGTTTATGAAAACGATGAGGATTTAATTTCACGGTTTGAACTGGGTACAAATGGCCAAATAGCCTTGATGAGCAGATCTTCCCAACTAAGATTCAGACGACAAATCCTAACGACGCGTAACTTTGTTGGAATTCACGGGAACTTGTCGGAGCTCTCTCCTGTGGTGTTAGAGGTTAGAGACAACATACGGTACCTCTGTTGTCTTTCCATGCACAGACAGCAGGCAAAGCCTCACTCCTGGAGCTCTGTCAGAGCCACGCAGCATGCAGCTCGCTCCTCCTTACTCTGAGCCGGGCCGTCCACGCCCACGCCGGCGGTCATGCTGCGGCTGCGGCTCGTCAGCTTTTTAAACTCGCTGGCGAACGACATGACTTTCTTTTTGTCGTCTCGCACCACCTGGAACGAGAGGTGGATTCACGGTAAAATGAAGACATTTAACAGAAAACGTGACCTCGTGCTTAAATTCATCTTCTTGGTTGTGAATGCAAATAGATGATTAAAATGTTTTGGGTGAGATGCTTGATGTTTAAAACTTTTGGTTCAGACACGCAGGTGAACTGAGCTTTTTATTTCCAAGGTTTCATAACGAATATTCCCAGAAGCGAAGCAAGGATGAATAAAGAATGCAAAACACAATTTACAAGCCCAATTATTCTGCAGGGGAAATCACAAAACCAATCGCCGAACAGCAAAGATTGTAGCGGCACCAGTGAAGGGTGCATAAAAGATGGAAGCATCATGAACGTTACAACGGGTTAATGAGCACGAACATAACGTTTCTGCATACAGAACGTCTTACTGAGTGATTTATCTGTTATTAGTACAAGCAAACCCACAAGTTCAAACTTTGTGGTGCAGTTTTCCTCACAAAGCAACAACAGTGGAAGAACAAAAACTGTTTAAAGGTCATGATAAAAAAACACTTGGGTGAAACTCGGGTCATCATTTGTGTTAAATAAGTTGATGGGTTTACAGCTACCTGCTCTTTGAATTTAAGAATGAACTTTCCCACGCCCCGCCAGCGGTTCTGAGCTTGGTAGACACACTCGTGGTCCAGCAGCGCCCGCTGAAGGGGCTTGGTGGTGAAGGACTTCTTAGACCCGGCATCCCGGGTAACTTCCTCCACCAACACGTAGTCACATGGGTTGGGATTGGTCAGGATACTAAAGGAATACTTCGCCTTAGAAAGGGTCTAGGTCAAAAAATACATAACAAAAGTGTATAGTAGTTTATTCGCATAAAATATTGCATTTAGTACTTTTTGAATTGAGTGCTCGGAGCAGGTTTATGAATTGGATGGTGACGTACCTGCTGTATGATGTCCTGAGCAGTGCTGTACCGCGGGGCTTTGATCACTGTGTGAGGCTGTTCTGGTGAGACTTCATGGACCTGGACAAAGAACATATCATCCTCTCCTCCTCCTCCATCTTTCCCTCCCACAGTTGTCTCCTCCTCTCTCTCCAGGACTGTGATTTTCTCAATGAAGTTCTGCAACAATTAAACCACAAAATACTGTATTTAAGTACATCAACTTGTTCAGGACAACCACAAGAGGGAGCCAGAGCACAAATCACGGGCCTGACAGAGCAACGCTCTGCATGCTCTTCATTCTAATATTTAGGTTGTAGGTTTGTTCCCTTCGAACCTCATCTCTTGTTTTGAGGAAGATCTTCCCCACATATCCCTCCTCAGTGTCCCAGCTGCACACGAGCCTGACCACCTCTTCCTCAGGCGCTAACGGTCGATGGTGAGCACATCGCTTTACGTCGCTGCGCTCCTTCAACAAGGGGACCTTCTCCTCACACAAATAGTAATCTGATGGGTTTCCTGCTGATGCCACAACCTACGGAGGAGCACAGTCAAACATGCATGATGGTATGACATGTGTAAATTCTTCTTTTGAAAATATCAAGTAGGACTTTCTTTTCCTTGAGCTGTTGCAGCATAATCCAGCTTTAGTTCTCAAGCACTAACCATGTCCAGCAGCTGTTTGGCAGTGGTCTGCTCTGTAACGGAGAAAACACTGAAGGGCTCAGGACCAGGAGCTCCGTGGACTGTCACTCTATGTTGCTGAGAAGCATGTTTCTCCTCTGAGCTGAAGAGCTGTGTAGGAAGGAGACATACGAGGCAGCAGGTTGGTTTGAATCATCCTGATATGACATTTCTGCTTAAGTAGACATTCTCCTCAAAGAGCATGATAAAGCAAAAAGCACAGAAAGTTTTGATGCTGCTGACTGGGCCAGCAACATTTCTTTGAACGTTCTCGGACTGAAGTTTATCACATTTTAAACTTTAATGAGGATGTGTCATTACGAAGGCTTTGAAGTTCTACAAGTGCACTTAACCGATCAGACCTTGTTAGAATCCCTGCTATCAGCACCAGACCTGAGTGTCTTACCAAAGATGAAGGCGTTGCGCCCCCTGCAGGACCTTCCTCTTTTCTGTGGCTATAGATGAACAAGCTGGACACTTCAAGAGGTTCATTGTGCTGCGTCCTCAGCTGAACATGTCTGTAACCTGGAATACACCACAACAAATATAACTGGACTGTATTTCAGTAAAAGTTCATCTGTCATGTTATCATTAGGGCAGCGTCTGACTCCAACCTGGTTTGAGGGCCTTCAGAAGCAGAGTTCTCTGAGCAGTGATCTGGGAGCTGTTGTTCTCCACTACAGCAAATCGCAGGAAACACATCTCTTCAAAATGCACAGTGAACTGAAAGCGCTCGCTCCACATGGGGTTGAGGGTGTTGCGGTGGATGGGTTTGGTACGAAAGTGACAGTTGTCGACCGACATACCCAGAACATCTACCTCGATGCAAGGACTGCCGGAGCTGCTGGACGGACAAACGTTCTGACCAGAAACAATCTGAGGGGGAAAAAAAGAAAGAAAAACTAGAGAAATTGCATTTCCTGCAAAAATGCAGTGTGAATGCTTTTTGCTGAAGAACTTGCTAAAAAAAAAAATAAAAAAAAAACCCAGCTGAAATTAACTAAAAACATGCTGAAGTGTAGCTGAAATGAAAGAACAAGCCTAAATTAGCAGAAGAAAGTAAAAAGAACACATATTTGCTGAATTAGGTTTAAATAGGCAGAAATGAGCGCAAAAATTAGGAAATCAGCTAAAAATGCTAAAATTAGAAGAAGGTTAAAAAAAAACATTAAAAATTAGCCGAAAAGGCAAAAAGAAGCTTAGCCTACAAGGAGGAAGATGAAAGAGCTGAATGAAATGAGCAAAAAAAAAAAAAAAAAAAGGTGGAATTAGTTGAAAAACCTAAAATTTGCACAAAAACAGCTAAATAGTAGCTGAAGTAGCAGAAAAAGCTAGCTAAAAGACCTGAAAGGAGCATAACAAGGTGAAATTAACAGAAAGAGGTTAATTAGGCTGAAATTAGCATAAATATTACGAAAAACTTAAATGTACCTTAAAACATCTGAAATTAGCAAGAAAATTATTTAAAAAGGGAGCAGGTAGAACAAGCTTAAACTAGCAGAAAAGACCAGAAAGAACACACATTTGCCAAATTAGGCTGAAAGAAGCAGAAACAAAAAGAAAAAAGGGAAAATTATCTGAAAAAGTTGAAATGAGCAAAAAAAAACAAAAAAAAAAAAAACTGAAAAGTAACTAAAAAATAGTAGAATTTAAATTTCCAGAAGTGGGGAGAACACAATTTATGCTAATTTTGGCTGCAAAAAGTTTAAATGAGTGCAAGAAATGTGTAATTAGCAGAAAAAGCTAAAATGTGTATAAAAGAGCTAAATAGAGGCTGAAATAGTAGGAAAAGCTGAAAGGAGCATAAGCTGAAATCAGCAGAAAGAAGTTAGAAGAAGCACAAAAATGTTGTACTTAGCAGAAAGAATCTGAAAAGAACACTAAACAGCTGAAAAAAAAAACAGCTGAAAGTAGCTGGAAAAAAGTTTAAATTTGGAAAAGGACGCTGAAAGAAGCTGAAGCAGAACAAAATGTGAAAAGAGTAACATGTTATAAACACATCTAAAGATTTGAGGTATGGAAAATGAGCTCTATAATAATTTTTTCTGAAAAAGAAATCGCAGAAAAGGCTAAATATTTCAAAAAGCAAAAGTTGCACCAATACCAAAAGTTATAGCAAGATTGTCCTAAAAAAGCTGAATGGTTTGATTTATGATTTGTTGAAATAGCTTGAAAACTGCAGGACGAGAATTGCGCCGACAAACATACAGAACAAAAATGGATCACAATAGTGTCATAAACATTCACACAATGTAAGATTACTGAGCTCCATAAAATAAAATAAAAATCAGATTAAGCATCAACTAAACTTGCAGAGATCACAGAAGTTAGCCACAGAAAACACCAGTGTTTAAATATGAAATTATTAACAAAAAAAAAAAAAAATATATAGTCTTTTTTATACTAAAACATCCAGGAAAAATAATAATGCAAACAGAAAATGAGCAAGAATGAAGTGAAGTGGTCATTCTGCCAGACACTAACTCACAGTGAGAGAATAGACAGCGGGACTCATTTTCTCCAGATCTCTTTCATTCGGACAGAACTGCTGATAAAGTGGACAACTACGGTCCCAAAGCACTGCAGGCTTCAGCACATAGCCACAGCCTCCATTGGCCTCAAACAATGCTGTGTTCAGCTGCATAGGCAGATCTGCAGGGAAAAAAATACACAATGAACTTACCGGTAATATTGATCTGAAAAATATTTGTATGCAATACTAACATTGCAGATAGGATTTTTTTTTTTTTTTACAATGATCTTCTCAGTCTCGAGTCAGACATGCCTAGACTGTTTGTCTATTGTTAGATAAACTAAAGTTAATAAGCTAAAACAATATTTAAAAATGGAGTTTGAGGAACAGCATATTGTCATCGGCAAATAGACTAATTTACATTGAAATAAAATGGAACTGTGGAACGGAATTGCTTCTGTTATTGCCATTCTGTATAATTATTGCATCTATTCTATTCTATTAGTTATAACAAATACTAACAAGATAAATAAAATTTTCACTTCAGGTGGAATACCCAATACCATTTATAATGAAGTGAAGACAAAGAGAAAAGGTCAGTCACCCCTTCAAAACAAACTGCAGAAAGCTTTATTATCTGGTTGGATTATGTGTTTCTCTTTGATAAAACCAGTCTGATCTGGATGTGATAACAGATTCCAGTCTAAATGCTCATTTCTGTAATCATATTGGACAAATACAGCCATGAGTAGGACTTTTGTTTTTTACTGATAAGTGAGTGCAGCAGTATCCATACAATATGTGCCTACTTAAATAGTTTGAGATCACTTGCTGGTGTTGACCAACAGAATGGGTTTGGTTTCATACAAACAATAACTTTTGTTCAACTTTTCTTTTTGTTTAAATTGATCAACTTTGACTAAAAGAAGAACAATTATTCTTCATCTGAGAAGCAGAGGCATACAAAGAATACATTGAAAAAAAGAGTAAAATATAAAAAATAACTGATAATGATTTGAGAGTTGGTGACATTTTTAAAGATACAACTTTCACATAAAACATCAAACTTATCAATCTTGTAAATCATATATTTTAATCCCAATAAATTGCTCCTGGTAAAATTAAGGATTAAATATAAAAATACAGAGTGAGCATTGATGTCAAAGAGTTTGAGGCTGAATGATGGAAAGAAGTAAAAAAAAAAAAAAAAAAAAAAAAAAAAAGAAGAAGAAAGCCTACGTAAGGCACAAACAAAATAAAATGGCAAAAGATGCATACCATATTTACCGGACTATAAGTCACTTTTTTTTTTTTTTTTTGTAGTTTGGCCAGTCCTGCAACTCCTAGTCTGAAGTGACTTGTATATGCTTTATTTTTTATTTTATTTTTTATTTTATTTTTTACTATTTATGATGCAATTTTTGACTGAAACGTTAAATGTTCATTCATACAGACATGAATCAAAGAATAAACATTACCATTTGTAGTCGTGAGAGGGCCTCGGCTTTTGACAACTACATGTTGTTCCTCTACCGCTAATTTGTCTGTTTAATATTTTGTCTATAGTATGTACCGGTATGCTTTTAAAATGTTTAAAATGTTAAGAGGAATGAGTTTACAAGCCTTCTGTTAATGTGAAGAGAAAGAAGAGTCAGTGCCCTCACCATCAGTCTGATAGTTGAGGGCCACCAGCTGGATTCCATGCAGCCAGAACAACAGCGGGTTGGGATTGGTTGAGTCGATCCTGGTGGCTGCTGGGTAAGTTCGGAGCAGCTGGCACATGGTGTGCTGGATCAGTTTTTGAGAGTAGCGCCGGCACAAGCGTTTAGCAGCATTCTCGTTGACGGAGGAGATGTGGTAGCACTTTGGCGTGCGGATGATGGCGCTGAGTGATGTGGGGGCGTTGAGAACAGGGGATGTTTGTTGTTCCTCCCAGCTGAGGCGCTCGGAGCCACCTAAGAAAAACATTTGAAGGTCCTAAAAGTGTTTTCTCCATCAGCGTCTTAAATGAATTTACGTGATCTTCTACGTAGGCTTTTATTACTGATGCAGAAAAATTATAGTGCAAGGTTTTATTCTTTGGTTCATTAAGACAATAAATAAATAAATAAATAATACACATCTAAACACACCATCCAACTACCCTCACATTTTAATTGTTATAATCTCTCTGACATGCACATAGTGTATAAGTGTGCTTGGTTTTTTATTTTGTGTGAATGTTTATGAAGCATTCACACTGTTGTGATCCATTTGTTTTCTGCACGTTTTCCGCATCTTTCTCATTCCACAATTGTTGTGCTATTTCAACAAATCATATTTCAAAATGTTCAGCTCATTCAGGAGAAGGATGCTATGACTTTTGGTATTGGTGCTACTTTAGTTCTTTGAGATATTTAGGCTTTTCTGGCACTTTTTTTCTCATAGAAAATGAATTGAGCTCATTTTCCATCCTTCAAATCTTTAGATGTGTTTACAAACTTCTGGTGCTCCTTTCACATTTTGTTCTGCTTCAGCTTCTTTCACCTTTATTGTGCAAATTTAATTTTTTTCAGCTGCTTTGTGATCCTTTTAGATTTCTGCTAACTACAACATTTTTGTGCTTCTAACTTCCTGCTCCTTTCAGCTTATTTATGTTTCAGCTTTTTCTGCTATTTCAGCTACTATTTAGCCATTTTTAAGCTGATTTAGCTTTTTCAGTTAATTCCACATTGTTTGCACTCATTTCGACTGTCTTCAACCTAATTCAGAAAAAAATTGTTCTCTCCACTTCTAGCTGGTAATTTAAGCTTTTTCCCCCTGTTTTTAGCTACTTTTCAGCTGTTATTTTTGTTGTTGTTGCTAATTACACCTTTTTTCAAATAATTTCCACTTCTTTGTGCTTATTTCTATTTATTTCAGCCTAATTGGGCAAACATGTTCTTTCTGTTTTCTTCTGGTAATTTAAGCATGTTTTACATTTTCAGCTACCTTTTAGGCATTTTTAGCTAATTTCAGCTGTTTTCTGATAAATTCAAGGTTTTTTGTGGCAATTTCTGCTACTTTCAGCCTGATTAACCTTTTTCTGCTAATTTCAGCTTGTTATGCTCACTTTCGCTTATTTCTGCTAGTGATGTCAACTACTATTGTTTTTATTTTACTTTTCAAATTTTTTTTGCTAATTTCGGCAGTTTTTAAGCTAATTTACAAATGTTTGTGCTAATTTCTGCTTATTTAAATCTAATTCAATAAATATGTGTTCTTTCTGCTTTCCTCAACTAATTTAGGCTTGATCTTCCCTTTCAGCTACATTTCAGAAGGTTTTTACTCAATTTCAGCTGTTTTTCAGCAAGTTGTTCTGCAATAAGCATTCACACCAATGCAAATTATCTAGTTGTTATTATCTTGCTTTAGTGACTTATTTAAGCATGGACACAGTCAGCACCTTTGGGACTTGCTTACCTTTCCCTGGAGCTCGGCTCTGAGTCGTCAGCTCCCCCGTTGTGGCGCAGCGAGATGGAGCTGTGCCAAATATAGATTTTCTGCTCTTCCCTCGATCCTTTCCTCTACTAGAACCAGTTGGAGACAATGTAGACAAGCCTGAGTTCCCACACACGAGAAAAAAAGAAGAGAACGGTCATTGATAGTAAACTAGAGGCAACACATACAGTATGGTGCATTCACTATTTAATATACATTTGTTTTTCCTTAAGAGTAAGCCCAGCTTTTTATTGTTTTTTTTTTTGTTTGTTTTTGTTTTTTCATTTTTTAAATCACAAACTCAATTCTAATTAATTATGTATAGAGTAACTGATAAATTGCCAAAAATAATAAAATATAACAGAAAATGTAGCAGAAGTTAAGAGCAATTAAAGCGAATGACAGTTGGTTAATGCTGCAATATGGCTAAAAATATCAGGACATTTTCATTTATCTGATTTTATGCTATTTTTAATTGAAAAAAAAAAATTAATTAAAATTAATCCATAGTTTTTTATAAATGATTTTTAAAAAATTACGATGATTTCAGTGTTTGCACACGGGGGGTGCAAGCTTCCTGACCATCTGACATTGATCAGAACAACAGAAACAGTGACTGGAGTGCTGCTTCTCTGAACTGGGACAATCACCCTGCTTCTCCTAACTCTGATCTCCCTTTCTGGGAACTGTAAACAAATAAAATACCAGTGAAAACACAGGCCAGTCTATAGTGGCACACACCATTTAAAGAAACAAAGAGACAAACAGAGGGAAGAGTTGATAAGGGACAAAGAGATATATTTGAGATAAGCTGCAGCAAAGAATGAAGACAGCTTCTGAAGATAGAAATTATGTGTAAAGGGAAAAAAGTTGAGTGTTTTGAAATTTGGAATGATGAACTGAGAGCATACTCAAAGATCGGAAGTTAACTCTTAGCCTAATAGTGGGTACAAGTGGAGAGTGACATTTGATTAAAGACTTAAGATTTATTTTTACTACAATACAAACCAGAAAAGCTTCATTTTGTACTGCACAGTAAAACCAATTGTGTTGTTGTGTTGTTTAGTGCATTTAACTGCAATTTTGTAGCCATATCTTTCCCATGGGGAGACGAACAGTTATGGTCTCAGTGGGTGTTCTGGGTGGGACAGAGAAGAAGTGCTATACAGGGACATGAGGGCCTTTTTAATGAAATTCATTTAAAAACACAAGGGACCTATGAGCCGTTTAAATAGAACATGGGAGTGGATTAAAGTGGAGCAAAGGAGGAAAAAGTAGGGATTAAAGTGAAATCATCTATAACTGGGTGTGGGAATTAAGATATATAGGAGTCCCTCGTTTATCACAGGGGATCCGTTCCCTGAAGCCCCGCGATAAGTGAAAAAACGCCAAGTAGGAATAGTAGTACAAGTAGTAAGTAGTAGTTCATTTATATATTTACATATACTGCATGTATATCCTACATATAGGCGTTTTAAACCCTTCCCACACTCTTGCAATATTCTAAACAAATGTTTCTAAATTTTAATCGCTCTAAAAAGAGCACAGAATGTCATAATCTCAGCTATCTGCCTCCAGCTGCACTCTGGACCACGCCCACTTCTCTGCTCTGCACAGCTGATCAGCTGAGCTCCATGCAGAGTGGAGATCAGCAGATCAGCTGCAGGAGGATAGCTGTGGGCTGCATTGTTGCTAAATCATTTAAAATAATTTATTTTAAATAAATAAAAAAAATCCATGCCAATTATGTGGCTCATCCATCAATCAGCCAGTTGTGTGTCATGTCCAATCTTAATTTGAAAAACCGCGATAGAGCGAGTCTGCGAAAAATGAACCACGAAGTAGCGAGGGACTACTGTAACTGGACTACGTCCCTCTTTATATGAAAAAAAAGAAGGTACAAAAAAATAAATAAATAAATAAAATAAAGAATGTTTAGTACTGTGTTTCATAGGAGAAATTAAAAAAAAAAAAATGAAAAAAAAAAAATATTTTAGTGGGACAAAAGGAATCAAGATACTCTACCAGGGAACTTTACAGCCTGGCAGTAAATGACGAGGTCAGAGAGCTCCTGAGCAATCTGCCGGCTCTCCTTCTTGTTCTGTGGAAGGTAAAACTCCTCGCCCAGCTCCATGTCAAACACCTACAGGTGCAGGATGACACACAAGTCAAATAACACCTGAAGAGGTTGAACTTCAGAGGTACATAAATAAAGTAAGCTCAAACTTCAGTTTCAACGCCCACGTCTTCAACCCTAACCAATAAAAAGAAACTAACAAGTAAATAATGTATCTAACTGATGGGATTAGGTCAGTATAATAAAGAGTCTTACCTTTCCTTTACTCTGCATCATATTGTCAGCCTTCTTAGTTCTTTTAGGTATTTCATCAGTAGGCTGTTCTTCTTTGTCTGCTGGACCTTTGACATCAGGCTTATCATCCAGGATGTTATCTGCAAAATAAAACAGTTTGTTGAAGGGAAAAAGTTGCTTAAACCCAGAACTTTTCATAACAAACAGCATTTGTAAACTCTACAGAGGTTACTGTAGATTTGAGCAATTGTTACGCTGGCGAGATGCAACACAAACCAACTGGACTGGCATGACCACAAACCCGTGTGTGGATTACCAAATAACAGAGATGTAGTTGTAAAAAAGAAAAAAAAAAAAAAATGATTAAAAGCTCACATCTGGGCAGAAACCAAAAACTCCACATCTCTATGAACTGTAAATAAAAACTATTTCAATGCATCTGCGTCATTAAGGCTTTTTTTATATTTCATGCTCATTTGTTTGGCATCGGTTACAGATGGGAAGAAAACATTTTGGACAGGTGTAAATAATTAGAGGACCATTCATAAAAGGAAATAAGACAATGCTAACAAGTAAATGTCTTCCTGATTCAAATCCTTAAAAGCATCGCTGAAGCAAAAGCCCACGAAGGTGACGTCTTAGAAACATTCAAAGAATACAGTAAACAGAAGCAGCAGTCAGGAGTTCTTGCTTCTCTTCCTCCTCCACATTTACTCCAAGCCCACCAAACAGCAAGGAAAACTTGGCATCTGAAATCTTTGACCTCCTTTTAAAACCAGTTTAGCAATACAGTTGACCTTTAATGTCTTGCTGCCGACAGCCGCTGGAGACAGAGAGACTGGGGGGAGTTACAGTTCATCCACAGATTTCAGCTTGGCCACTTAACACTCAACATTCTGTAAACTAATTTTAAATACTAAACACATATACACATTGACTAAAATGTCAACATATTTTGTTCAAGCTTCAGACTGTAGGCGTTGAGATGTGCTTTTTTTTAAAGGTCAAGAACCGTCTGTTTGTTAGACAAGAGGGCAAAGCTGGGGCTGGGACCAGGACAGGGTAGTTTCCCCTGGTCTGTTGTTCACTGCCGGGGCAGTGCAGGGCCTGAGAAACCAGATGGCTTTGTTTTGTTTCCCTGATGAGCCTGCCCAGTCACTGGCGAGGTCACAGACAAATACAGTACGGCGGGAAGAAGTGGGGGATGTGTCTTTGTGGGAGAAATGAGTTGCACGTACAGTAAATCGTTTAAACGCTGATTAAACGTAACTTTTAGATATATTTACTTCCTAATTCAATGCTAGTGTTTTGTTTGAAGAATAATCAATACACATGTAGGGCCACATCCTGCACTGAATTTAGACAGCTGGTTTAATGTGGAGCCAGTTACACACAGAGCACAACAAACGCACAAATCTCACCCCACAAGATCAGGTTTCGTTAAATGTTCAGAGTGAGGGAAGCTGAGATAAAGTAGCACTGAGTCACTCATGTTTAACACTCGACAACAGTGACAAATGCACAGAACCTGACAAACACTCCGGATATCACCGAAACATGACGTCAGATGTTGACAATAAGTTATCGTTCTGTTAACGCACTTCATTGCTTTTTAGCCCGAGCGTTGTTCATCCACTCCATCAAAGTTGCATCGGCAGTCTAGTTTCTGTCAAACTGCAAAATGCTTCTCATTCAAATCAAATGGAGACATGATTCTCATGCAACAAAAGCAGACAGCAAGCGCATGAAACAGCAACAAGGCACTTCTTTGTTCCAGTTTCCTCTGAAGCTGTTCTGCAGTGTTATACAAGTCCAGCAGGTTAGTCTGGACCAATTACCAATTATTAGGATCAATGTGTTAATTTTTGCAACTATACCACTGCACAATAGAAAGGAAACTCTATAGTTTGGTGAGGCACATCAGGACTTTACCTTCAAGGCCATATGAGGCGGTAGAGGCTGTGAGGACATCAGCTAATTGGAAAACAGGTGAGAAAAAAAATTGAAATGGAAAAGAATAAGAATAAAAACAAAGAAGACACCCAACTGTTAAATAGGGAGACAGAATAAAGTAGTAAAAAGAAAGCAGTCTAAAGAAACCAACGTAAAAGTGTGCAGTAGGAGTAATTAGCTTAAAAATGTACAGAGATCTTGTGCAGAGATCTTGTTGGACTTGAGCATTGGAGTGAGTTTCCAGTTTTAAATCTTAAACCCCATCCTCACCATCTGACAGAGACTCATAGTCATAGTCATATTCATCCTCTTCTTCCTCCTCCTCCTCATTTGCGTGGTTGCTTGGTGAAGTAACTCCTCCGTTGCTTGCCTGTGCATGCATGTGGGCCAGTTGGTGAGCCTATGAAAACAAGAGCACCGCAAACATTACCGTACACGCTATTTTACAACAATCTATAGCAATGGCCTGGACAAGCTAAACTTTTACAACATTGACCTTGACCAATTTGTGACCTTGACATTAGAGCTGGGCTGAAGAAAAGATCATGAGACGCCATTTAGTGGAGGCACAAATTTGTATCGGTTTTGTTAAAACATCTTGAGCGGATAAGATGTTAAGCAACACGGGCCGCAGTTAAAGCTGCTGCTTCGCAGCAAGAAAATCTCTGGTTCGAATCCTGGCCAGGGGTCCTTTCTGGGTAGAGTGTGCATGTTCTCTATGTTCATGCAGTCCAGTTTCCTCCCACAGATCAAAAGCATGCATGTTAGTCTGATTGGTAACTCTAAATTGTCCCTAGGTGTGAGTGAGAGGGTTGTTTGTGTCGTTTGTCTCTATGTGTCCCTGTGATGGACTTGCAACCTGTCCAGGTTGTCCCGCACCACTCGCACAGTGATTGCTGGACATGGGCACCAGCGACCCCTGTGAGCCAAAATGGAAGAAGTGGGTAAAAGATAATGGATGGATGGGAAGAGATGATGTCCATCTTGTGTGAGAACTGTTTTTTTTTTTTCTTTTTTTTTTCTTTTTGTAACAATTTTCCTTTTGAAAAAAGAGCAATGAAACCAAGAACATTGTCAAAACAATGTGACAAGACAAAGTATGAGCACATTTTTTTAAGGACATGAACACCAACATTAAAAACATAATACAATCATTCTATTAAACCTTATTCAAACAATTGTTAGCATCATTTTTGAGGCAAATTCATCTTGTGCTTCCATCATGTTGAGGCACACATATTTGTGTTTATTTGTGTCTTGTTTTGAACTTTTCTTCAAATTTCATAAAACACAACACTAAACCATGTTAATGTTAAATTAATCAGGACATAATTCAAAGGGTCCTTTTGTTCCATTTCAAAGTGCAAACCCTAGAGATTTTTTTTTTTAATAATAAAGGACATCAATATTTTCACAAAGGGTTTTCATGGTTGTGTTTGCTGAGATATGTCTGTCAGCATGGCAGTACTATGTCAAAGACCTGCATTTTTTATGAACTTTCATTAAGTTCATTGAATAATTCAACATATTTTTGATGAAGGCAGCATCATTATCATTGCTGTCCTGGTTGTCACTTTTTATACTTTGTATAAACAAGATTGCCCATGTGTATTATGCAACTGTATAATGCTGCAGTTTACAAACCAGGTTATCATCAAGTGTTGTCTGCCTTAATTTTGTGGAATAGTAAGCATTATAAATGAACCTCGGATGTTCACATAATGACCTCTTAAGACATAAATTACATTTAAGTCTTTGATTGTTATCTGTCTCATTCTAAAGCATGTGTAAAAAAATATATAATATGTGCTATACTAGGTGCTACAGTATAGGAGTGCTAGTAGCATTCTCAGGAGGGTTGAGTGAACATGAAAAAAAATGTCATAAGTATGATTGTATTAAAGAATTTAGAACAAATACTTGATTTGAGTTATGAAATATTTACATTTGTTATTTCACCTTTTTAGCTGTTTATTTGGAGTTGTTGAATCTCAATATATGATGTTTAAAATATTGGACTACAAAATTTTAACTTCTTTTGTTTAGTAATACTATATTTATGTTCATTATGCACTTTTTCCTCCTTGGATACGCCTGCAGTCTATGCTCAGCATACATATATTTGTGTAGTGACAGTTGTTGTTTAGCTGATAAATTGGAGCAATCTAAGCAAAAAATGTCTCGCAAAAGTATCAGTTTAATATTAGCTAATGTCGTGTTCTTTCACACCAGTATGCTTATTTATTTATTTATTTGTTTATTTTTTGGGAGGAAAAACTTATTTTGTAAGTAAGATTAACAGCTTAAATCGATCACTTGCCCAAACAACTTGGGGGAAAAAATAATAGAAAAGACTTTCACAATTAAAAAAAGGAATGGGGAAACAAATACTAAAGAAAATACAAAACCCAATAAGTTTAATGTATAAACAAAATTTATTATCATGCAATAACCTATCAAAACTTATGTAACTACAAGAAAAGGTGAGAAAATAAAATTCAACCAAAAAAATGACAAACTTCATAAATAATCAAACATTAATACTTTTTGGGTTCTCATACATTTCATAGTATAGATCTCCTTGTCACAATTCTGTTCATAACTGATGCAAATAATTTATCGGTGCAGCCAGGGGGCAGAGGGATTCCAGTTCGGTGGCCTCAGGATTCCATCTCTGCTGTTTATGGACGATTTGGTCCTGCTGGCGTCATCATGCTGAGAACTTCAGCTCTCACTGGAGTGGTTCACAGCTGAGTGTGAAGCGGCTGGGATGAGAATCAGCACCTCCAAATCTGAAGCCATGGTCCTCAATCAGAAAAAGGTGGATTGTGCTCTTCGGTTCGAGGGTGAGGTTCTGCTTCAAGTAGAGGATTTCAAGTATCTTGGGGTCTTGTTCACAAGTGAGGGAAGAATGGAATGTGAGATTGACAGATGGATTGGTGCAGTATGCTGTGCCGGACTGTTGTGGTGAAGAGTTGAGCTAAGCTGTAAGGCAAAGCTCTCTGTTTACCGGTCAGTCTACGTTCCTACCCTCATTTAGGGTCATGAGCTCTGGGTGGTGACAGAAAGAATCAGATTGCAGATGAAGGCAGTTGAAATGAGTTTCCTCCACAGGGCAACTGGAATCTCCCTTAGAGATAGGGTGAGAAGTTCAGTCATCTAGGAGAGACTCTGAGTAAAACCGCTGCTCCTCCACATGGACAGGATCCAGATGAGGTGGTTCAGACATATGGTAAGGATGCTCCCTGGGCACCTCCCTAGGGAGGTGCTTTGGGCATGTCGGACTGGGAGGAGACCCTGGGGAAGACCTAGGACATGCTGGAGACACTATTTCTCTCAGTTGGCCTGGGAACACCTTGAAATGCTCCCAGAAAAGCTGGAAGAGGTGGCTGTGGAAAGAGATGTCTGGGTTTCCCTGCTCAAGCTGCTGTCCCCGTGACCAAACTTCGGAACAAACAGAAGGTAATGGATGGATGGATGGATGGATGGATGGATGGATGGATGGATGGATGGATGGATTATATCTTTGTATGATGTAGCTCAACAAAATATCACTATGGGAGATACATGTGTAACTTAATTTTAATTCAAATATGTTCATACACAATTGATGTTTTCTTAAAACGTAATGTCAGAAA
>JARVLU010000489.1:15970029-15981872 GCA_031762415.1 Simpsonichthys santanae
GTTACTGAATATATGTCACCAGCTCTTACAGCTGTTGCACAATTTTTGTAGCAAATAAGCCTAAATAAGAGGGCTATTTTCTGACAAAGGAATGAATATAAAATATTGATATCGGCATCAGTTATCAGCCAAATAAGTTTTAAAACAGCATAATGGATGGACCAAAAATCCAATATCATGCATACCTAATCCACATCCATGATACCAACAGGCTTGCCTGCAGAAAAAAGCAATATTCTGTCTGGTTTTCTCACACAAAGTGTTAAAATAAATAAAGATTTAGATCTGATGCTTTTCTTTCCATGTCATTGAGGTGAATTACAACTAGAAATCAATCAGCTCGCACTTTACTGGAAAGCCACACATCTGTAACAGACTCATTCACCCACAACATGTATGAAGACTAATTTTAAGGTTTTGGTGTCATCATGGTGGCCTACAATGAATTAAAAAAGACCAAAGCCTTATAATTAAGGTAACCACAGCTCACACTTTACTGCCAGAATGCGTAGGCTACAGATGGAATGTGGGTCTGACCCGAAAGGTGGGGGACTAGCTACGCATTTAGTGTGATTGTGTTTGAAGGGGAGAGGGAACCAAACACACAGTTCAAGGAGAGAATACTGGATGTCTGCAGACTTGTTTCAAGGATATGTGCTACATTCACACCATTGATGCAGCATAGGAGGGAAACAGACTCCATAAAAATAAAAAGTAAAAATCAGAACCTTCAAAGTATCTCTGCTCTGCAGCCATAAGATGGCCTTCTTTCATAATTCATTGACAGAAAACTGGTCCTTGCAATCCAGCACCATGCAACAGGCACAGTGCACTGATCACTTTACAGCACTATTTATCACTCGTCAATAACGGCAGGAGGTCAAGTAACTGCTCGTGTCCGTGCTTGTTCAATCAATCTGACCACTTATATCCAAAACAAGATGCAAATCTATATGACAGAAAGTGGTTAGTTATATAAACTAACAGAGTAAAACAAAAGACAGCAAAAACTTTAAATTGTTCCCCGTCTTAACACCATTACCTTCCGTTCTCAGTCCCCCCCACCCCCCACGATAAGAGAAAAACTGTGAAGTAGAACTAGTAGAACTAGTAGTATAAGTAGTAAGTAGTACATTAGTCCCTTGTTTATCGCAAGGGATCCATACCCTGACGACCCGCAATAAGTGGAAAAATGCCAAGTAGGAATAGTAGTACAAGTAGTAGTTTAATTTTATGATGTATATAAATACATATTAAGGTGTTTTAAAACCTTCCCACACTCTTGCAATATTCTAAACAATGTTTCTAAACTCTCAATGCTCTAATGCCACGATTTCAGATCCATGCCTCCTCTGCTCTTTGCCATCTGCGTGTTCTCGGCCATGCACGATTCTCCGTTCTGCACGGTGAACAGCTGATCAGCTGCAGCAGGAAGTTTGTCCTGTAGTAAGGGCTGCACAATGGTGCAGCAGGTGCTAAATACAGTAATTTAAAATCATTTATTTTAAATTTTAAAAAAATCCATGTTGATCGTGTGGCTTATCTATCAATCAGTGTGTCATGTCCAATCTTATTTTGAAAAACTGCAAGAGAGCGAGTCCGTGAAAGTCAAACTGTGAAGTAGCGAGGGACTACTGTAATTTTCAAAAATGACATTTTTAGTAAGAATGGATTTTTCTGTATTTGCTTTAAAGAAAGCAAATAACTCTTATAAGAAGTTTAAGGATAATTGAAGTATACTTAAGTATAAGTATATTTTATAGACTGAAATTGCAGCTCGAGTGCTTACACATCATGGCACTTAACTTTAGTGACGATAAAATAAAAAACATTTTCACCTTATTTTTTTCAATAAAGTGAAAAAAATATTAAAATGATAAAGGTTAATGATAATGATGGGCGGCTGTGGTTGAGTGGATAGAGCAGCCGTCCTCCAATGCAAGAGTTGGATGTTTGATTCCATCAGTAGTCACATGCCCAAGTGTCCCTGGGCAAGACATTGAACCCCTCATTGCCTCTGATGTGTGGCCCATTGGTGTATGAATGTGATAAAATACTGATTAATTTTTGTACAGAAATAATAATCATGTTTAAATGGGTAAATTAGGGTGCAGATTGTGTTGTAAAGCACTTGATATAAGTGCAGTCTATTTACGTCAGTTAATCATCAGAAAATCATCATTAGTATCAACGGGTCACATTAGATTTTGTAGTACTCACTCTATAGAGAAAAGGAATTTCAAAACACCAACAGTAAGTTTGTTACTTATTAATTCTTACAGTCAACTAACTGGTCCAACCAGATGTGGCATAGCTTAGTGACAAACTGGGCCCACTAGATAGACAGCACATCCTGTTCAAGCTATCAGCTCAATAAAACTCCACCTCTTGTTCTCAGATTTTTAATGATTGTTTCTCACTGAAAACAATAACTACTAATTAAATATTTAAATGTATTAATGCTCCTTCTCTCTGTCCAAACATATATGTCTACATTTCTAGCCGCCTGATTTGTATGTATAACTTTAATGACACCTGCCCTTAATCTTGGGCGTATTAGAAAAGTGATAATCATTTCAGACAAGTCATGGCAGCTATAAACTGTACACAACAAATTCAGCTAATGTTGGGATTGTGTTGATGTTAACAGTCTTCTTGAGGCTTAATTGTGACGTGTTAAGGCACGAGCATGTCCAATTATAGGTCAGGAGGGTAGTTGTGGAACAATGTTTTAGTTACTTGAGACAAGAAACTTCTCACTTTAGCTTTTAATACTGAAGATATGTGCTCAGCAGACAGATACACAGCTGTATGTGTCATCAAATAAGATTTAGATCACTCTGAACTTAGCAGCAGGGGAGCAGGTGTTTACCATACAAAATGCTCATGACTGAAACTCCAAAATGTGAATGAAATCCCAGCACTGACTGTTATCAAGAAGAGTCATCTCTCTGCAGATAGTGAAAACCTCAGCCCCACCAAACGCACACCTAACAGCTCAAAGTTGCTCTTGTTATCAGCTGAACTCTGACCCTGTTTGGGAAATCAAATGGCTCTTCCAGGATAAATCAGACCCCAGGGCTATAAATGTAGACAGACTCTCGTGCAAACACACCCACAGACTGAAAGCAGGTCAGACAGAGTGACAAGTGCACTGACCAAGAAAACCTTCCATCACTTCTACTTCACTGGCTGTATTATTATCAGAACTGTCAAAAACAAGCCATTGGTGACATCACACCAAACTTGTTTTTCACTAAGAAATTATTTCACGGATCATAACCATTTTATATCAAACTGTTTTTAAATTAGTACTTACATAAAAATAAAGGTTTATGGCTCCAAAAGGTTTTGGAAAATGTATTCCTCTGAGTCTTTTGGGTGTTTCAGAGTTACTGATCACGGTCTTATGAGCGTGAGATAAAGACTGAATGAAATAAGTGTCAGCGAGGCAGATGACTCGAGGGATGGGCCTTCCACATCGAGCTCAACAACCAATCAAAACTTCTTTTTTTTTTTACATGTTTACTTTCTTCTTTTTTTTCTTTTTTTTTTACATCAACGGCCACCTGACTGATAGTTGCAGCACTAAGCAGCAACTTCCAGGACAAATATGTGACTTAATTATCTGAAGGCAAAAAGGCAATTAAATTCTCCTGTGGATGTGGGAGTGTGTGTGTTTTCATTCGTCTGTATTATTGGCAAAATATCTCATGAAACACTCATCAGATTTTACAGAAACTCTCAGATTGTAATCACTGGGTGTACAACTGCAACTGATTAGCTTTTAGAGTCAACCTAATTCAAGATGTCTATGACAGTTAAGCAACTTTAGCAAACACATAAATTACTGTACAGTAACTCAGCCAGTTTTATGGACGTCGACCTAAATGTTGGTGTGGTAGTAGCTGAAAGTCATCCTTAACACATACTCTGAACATGTCACATTGAACATCATCATTGGATAAAACATAACTGATAGAGCCAACACTTTCTGTATGACTAATTACTGAACTAGGCCTGTCACGATAACAAATTTTGCTGAGCGTTTGTCTCAGAAATTATTGTGATAAACGATAATATTGTTTGAAATTTGACAATAATTAGGAATTATTGTCATATTTAGGAAATTTTTTAATTTGTTTTGCATGTAGTACCTTTTTTGGATCACTGGATGGCAGTACAAGACTGTTTGAACCGAAGGATGGATAGTGAGGGAGCGAGCAGCATGTCTCTTTAAGAAAAATGGAAGGGAGGCCCCTTGATGTGACATGGGCTGTCTGTCTTCAGTTCTTAAAATGGCGGACACTCAGTGCAGTTTGAGCTCTTTAGCATAGCATTTTTCGCACAAAGCTTTTAATTAAAAAAATCAGTAAACAAGTTATCTGCTTCTTTTTACAGAGAAATCAACTTTTTACACAAAGGCACAGGTTTCAACCGTGAACTTTTTGCTCTTCGACAAGACGGAGGTTTTATTGCCCAATGTCAGCCTGTTAGCTTGTAGCTTAGCTGCTTTTAATGATCCAAAAACGTGATTTTGGATGTTTAAAATAGATTTTAAAGAGAAAGGAGAAAGGGAGGGGTCAGTAAAGAGCACCAGTGTTGAGCCTTTGTCATCCAGTGTCTTCAGTAGAAAGAGAGAGACACAAAGAAACGATAAAGCCGATAAATAAAAATTAGGTCGATAATTTTCATTTATCATGCGATTAATTGATTTATTGTTTATTGCGACAGGCTTATACTGGACAGGTTTTGGTAAATTTCATAAAAAGTTATCACTGGATGCACACATGCAAATGTCCTAATTCAAGATGGTCACTACAGCTAATTGATCTTGTGTCTAAATCTTAGTCAAATGGTGAGCGAAATTTGGTGTGGTAGTATCTCCAACTACAATTTTTTTCACCAACACATCTCGCAAAATCTCATAAAATCACTCGAAAGTGTGGGAAACGCCAATTGCAAGCTTTTTATTCCCAAAGTGTGCAGAAGATCTGCGTTCCTCCAAGGAGTGCTAGGCATTTGGATTTTTTAAATACTTGTAGGTGGGTTATGCTTTAAAGTAGCTTTTGGTGTTCATGCTACGAGACATACCAATATTTATTTATTTATTTATTATTTATTTTATGAGACAACTGAGAAAACTGGCCATGTAGGAGAAACCAACTGTATGAAATTGAGAATTCATCAGAACTTTCTGGCGCATTAGCTTCATTATATGTTTTTCAAGAGAAAAAAAACTGAGTACAATCAACAAGGCAATGTCTGGAGGTGTTTCCGTCACTCAAGACAAATAACTCGTGTAAGTGTTGAGGTTTTCGAACAGCAAGCAAAACTTTGAGAACATGTGCTGTCTTGTACTTAAGACAAGCTGTTCAAGACTTGAACATTTTTTTTACACAAAGTTCTTTGAAAAATGGTAAATGTGTGGTTTTGGTCTGGTTTTAGAAAGCCATTATATTTTATACTGAATCCAATAAAAACTTATTACTGTATACCACATCATCAGTCTGATGAAGTTAGGATGAGTTGTCTGCAGGTCTTCTATAAAACCCTATATCTCTTATGTTACCATAAAATGGTACAAATTACTAATGTCGAAAAAAAATATGGTATGATGTCATCATCTTTAAAGTACTGATACAATTGGAACTAATTAGAATCAGATTATCAAAAGATCTCTTTAACACTGTGGTGAGAACATTTTAATAAAAAACAAAAACAGATAAGTAGTGAAGTAAAATAGAAAATTAATCAGATTTCTTCCATACAGGTTTACACTTTCATGACTTAAAAACACCAATTAAGCTCCACTTGATGAAGCTTTTAAAGATTCCTGGTAAATAAATTAGCTTTTGTATCTCAGAAGAAAGTTCTTTAAAGTTAGGCTTCAGTTTCTCATAGAAATTAACAGAGTTGACATCAGGACTCTAATGGGAGGATGACATGAATTCCAAAACATTGATCTAAGACGCCAGAAATGTCAAGTCTCTAAAACTACTTTCAAACACTAAAACACGATGGATTAAACAATAAAAATGAAATGCTCTGGTTTATTGGTGCAATAGATACCTGGATTTAAAGACAGGGGTTTTCTAACACTGACTGGAAGACTTTATTGCATAAATGAAGATGGTCAGTACAGTAATATGAAAACAAAATAAATTTGTAGTTTTTCATAACTGAAGCTCCAAGAATATTCTAATGAGTGAAAAGTGGTTTATATGAGACTGTGTCAATAGTATTTGTGTGACCAAATCACTGTTTATGATCTTTATCCTCATGTAAAGGCCTTTACAGTATTTCCTCTAACGTTCGTTCAAGGAGGGATTATTTCACAACTCATGCAAATGATGACTCACCGCTTGGTATGTGATTAGATCCACCCTCACACACACTCCAGCAGAGTAAAGCCTATTTGAAAACAGTGGTAATTCTGGTCTGAAGCTTCACAGCTGAGTTGTTCTCAGGCTGACTTCAATATATCAAAGTCGGTGGGCAAAGGAGAATAAAGGAGGGTAAACGGCAGAGCGAGGCTGCATTACTGAGCTGAAATGCTTCTTATCTTTCTGAGACTCCAAATTAGTTGAGTAAATACTTCATACTGAAATGTTGCTTTGGACGGCAGGTCGGCTGAAAAAAGGAATCCCCTTTTTGTGTGAATGTTTACGAAGCATTCAATCTAATTTATGATCCACTTTTTCTTCTGTACATTTGTCAGCATCTTTCTCGTTCCACAATTTTAGTGCTATTTCAACAAATCATAGATCAAAACGTTCAGCTCATTCAGGAGAAGGTGCTGTGAGTTTTGGTATTGGTGCAACTTTAGCTTTTTTAAATATTTAGCCTTTTCTGCCACTTTTTTCCTCATAGAAAATAAATTGAGTTCATGTTACATCCTTCAAATATTTTGATCTGTTCACGACCTTTTATTGTTCCTTTAACATTTTGTTCAGATTCCGCTTTTTTCCAGCTTCCTTGTGCAAATTTTAAAAAAAATTCAGCTACGTTCAGCTAATTTCAGCTGTTCTTTCAGCTGTTTTGGGCTCCTTTGTGATTATTTCTGCTAATTACAACATTTTTGTGCTTCTTCTAACTTATTTCTGCCAATTTCAGCTTGTTATGCTCCTGTAAGCTTATTTCTGCAACTTTCGGCTTTTTCTACTATTTCAAATCCCAGTCCAGGGGCCTTCTTTCTGGGTGGAGTTTGCATGTTCTCTCTGTGCATGTGTGGATTTTCTCCAGGTACTCCGGTTTCCTCCCACAGACCAAACACATGCATGTTAGGCTGAATGGTAACTCTAAATTGTCTCTAAGTGTGAGTGAGATAGTGAATGATTGTTTGTCTCGTTTGTCTCTGTGTCCCTGTGATGGACTTGCGACCTGTCCATGGTGTCTCCCACCCCTTGCACAGTGAATGCTGGACATGGGCACCAGCGACCCCCGTGACCCAAAATTGAAGAAGCGGATAAAAAATAATGGATGGATGGATTTCAGCTAGCTCTTGTTATGCTAATTTCAACATTTCAACTAAATTCACATTTTTGGCATTCATTTCAGTGTTTTTCAGCATAATTCAGCTAAAATGTACTCTCTACATCCTTCTGGTAATTTAAGCTTCTTTCTGTTTTTTTTTTGTTTTTTTTTTAAGTTACTATTCAACTGCTTTTTACAAATTTCTGCTTTTTACAGATTATTTCCATTTCTTGTGCTCATTTCTGCTTCTTTAAACCTAATTGGGCACAATTGTGCTCTCTCTACTTTCTTCTGGTATTTTAAGCTTCTTACTGCCTTTTCAGCTACTGTTTGCTAATATCAGTTTTTTTTAGCTAATGTACTAATTTGTGTGCTAATTTCTGCTTATTCAGCAAATATGTGTCCTTTCTGCTTTCTTCTGCTAACTTCTGCTTGTTCTTCCATTTCAGCTAAATTTTGGCATGTTTTAGCTAATTTCAGCTGTTTTTCAGCAGGTTCTTCAGCAAAAAGCGTCCACACTGCATTTTCACAGGAAATGCAATTTCTCTAGTTGCATTTTGTAGGAACTTTAAGTATCTCTAGAGTGTGTGAAAATGTTCAGGAATGCTGTGTAAAATCTATTTAATTATTTTATAATACATAAATATGATATTCAGCACATTGAAACAGCAAATTGATTCCCAATGCTGTCTCTAACAATTTGCAAAATAAACTTTTGTCGCCTTTCATTAAACGTTCAGCATAATTTTTCCAGGCTAAATCAAAACTCAGCTGAGGTTTTAGATTGGGTTGTTTAAAATGTACTTCATAAATAAACTTAACTTCTCTTTACCTCAGCGGGAAGCAGAGAAGAAAAGCCCCATCATGTGACTACAATGGAATTACATTCTTTAAAGGCTCCACATTTAAAAAGAAACAAATGCTACTGTGTAATACAAAGGTCTGATTGAAAAAAAAAATGTGCCTTAGAGTACTGTATTTCTTCCAAAACTTTATCTTGTTCGGTTACATTCAGGATATCATTTGTCTCTGGGTTACTCCAAGGACAGACAATCAAACCTTTGAAGTCACACTACTGGTTGAGTTAAAAACTTAAAATTATTATTTATTTCATCTCCTTACACTAACTGCAGCTGTGGTGTGTGTATTCCAGTGATCAGAAGATGAATACAGTAATCACATTTGGAAAAAATGTTTCCTTTTTCTTGTCTAATCTGAATTATGAATCATCTCTGCTTTCAGGTTGCCCTTCTTCTCAGAATCATCATTAAGCAAGCGATAAGCTGATGTCCCCCTTCACTGAAGGATTTGAATAATGGATGTTTGTAGTTTTTGAGAGGAATGTTTTTCTAGACTGGAATTGAACAAAGAACTCAAGTCAACCTCAATATTTTTTGTTCAATATATTCAAGTGGGTATGAGCTACAATGGGTATAAGAATAGATGTACGGTTTTCATTTTATTTTATTTTATTTATTTATTGCTTATCTGAGGCAGCACAGAGAGACAAATCGTGGTGAGCAGCATGGATTGTTTATTTAAAATAATCAAGCCTGAACAGAGTCTTTGGTCCAGCCCCTCCATGATCGCTGAGCAGGCCAGGCCACCAGGAAATGTCCCGGTGCTCCCGATGGCCAGTCTTCCCCGGCGATTGACTTAGTAACCGTAGCATCTATTTGTCTGCTCTCGTCTGCTGTGCTCTCTTAGAGCGTTCAGAGTTTAGAATGTTTCAAGAGTCTGGGAAAAGTTTATAAAGCCTTAAAATATATATAAATACTAAAATAAATATAACGTCCCTACTTCACAGATTTTCATGTATCGCGGGGGTGTCTGGAACGTAACCCCAGCGATAAGTGAGGCACTACTATACATTAAAGTTAAATTTATACTGCTGATGTTTTTTTTTTTTGTTTCCATGCTTTGTTTCTCCCTCTATATGTATTGCACAATGTTTAATTTTTTTTATTATTGCTACTGATCATGCTTGTTGTTGTGGATTCTCCATAGTTACATTTTTGAGGTTGAATTGGTGGTCCTTGTAGAACTATTAAAAACAGAAGGAGACTTCTCAAACCAGCCAGCAGGAAGCTCATAAAACACTCTGAAGCAACACCTCAGGAATCACAGCCATCTATTAATGGAATAAAACTTTACTGTTATAAATATATACTGTATTTAAAAAATTAGGGAGTTCATCTGTGTATTAATTTGCATACAGTGTGTTTTTGTATTTTGTAGTGCTATTTTGAAGTTTTCAATGTCTGGTGAATAGAGGTTTAATAACTATGCCTAAACAAATTTTATAGTGAACAACTCCCTCCTGTCAGATACAAAGTAGGAGGCTGGTTTCTTGGGGAGTGCTGCTGCAAACAGAACAAGCTTTTCATGCAAAGAATCTGTAAAACATATGGCTTTGATTAGGAGGGCAGGGCAGAGAGGGACGGTGGTGGAAACTGTGCCGAAGGGGAGAGGTATTTTGTGTTCAGCGTATCTGTTCGTGCACATCGGGGCAACAACCGTGAACAGACCTGACTGAAAGAGCAAATGAGCGTTTGTGGAGGGCAAATATCTGAAAGCTACAAGAGCTTAAGGGTGTGTGTGATGGACGACGAGCAGTGTTTTCTGTGAGTTTGTGTGTGTGTCTGTGTGTGTGTGTGTTTACAGAAACAGAAAATCAGTGGCAGTGACATAATGTGAATTGCATCAATTATTTATGACATGTTCATAATTTGCCATTTTGGTTTCTCAGAAGAGCAGACATTCTTTAGGACGTTTTGCTCTCGTTTTAGACTAAAATGCCCAAACAGAAAATGAGTGTCAACTCTAAAATCTGTGACATGTCTTGATTAACACATGCTTGTGCTTTCAGCTGCATAGCTGTGCGATGCAAAATAAACTTCCAGGTCATGAACAGTGAACCTGATCCTTAATCTTGCACAGTTGCTAAAGGGGTCATGGGAGACTGACTCCCTAGTCTACATGTGTTTTGTGGATCAGGAGAAAGCTTACGACCATGAAGCACTCTGTGTGGGGTGCTGAGGGAGTATGGGGTCCCGAGGTTGTGCTTAAGGCTTATCCAGTCCCTGCTAAATCAAAGGAGGAACTGGTCTGCATCCTCAGCACAAAGTCAAGCTTGTTCTTGGTGCAGACTCCACCAAGGTTGCCCCTTGTCCCTGGTCCTGTTGGTGGTGCTTGTGAACAGGATCTCACGGCATAGTGATGGAGAGGAGGGTGTTTGGTTTGAAAATCTCAGGGTTTTGTCTGGGCTGTGGGTCTGTTGGCGTCTTCAGGCCATGACCTTCAGCACTTCCACCAGGTTGGGGTGAGTCTCTGCCTCAAATGAAGGACTTTATGTTTCTGGGAGTCTTGTTCACAAGTGATAACGGAGTGGGAGATAGACCAACAAAACAGGGCCTTGTTCACAGTAATGACAACATTGCTTCAGTCTCTTGTGGTGAAGAAAGAGTTGAAAGGCAAAACTCTAAATGGACTGGTCCTTTTCTGCTCCAGCTCTCATAAATGGGCATGATGCATGATTTATGTCTAACAAAAAAACAAAACCAAAAAAAAAAAAAAGACCCAGGATACAATAGATAAAATAAGCATCCTCTGTAGGGTGGTTGGGCTCAGACGGAGATAAAGGAGCTTCATCATTGAGGGGTAGTTGCTCTGTTCTGCATTGAAGGTAGGTAACTGAATATTTGGGTTCAGATACCTCCCTTTGGACGTTTTCCCTACATGTTCCACTGGGAGGAGACCCAGGGGCAGACCCAGAACTCGCTGGAGGGAGTATATCCTCTCTGGCCAGGGAACTTCTTGAGGTCATTCAGAAGGAGCTGGAGAGTGTTGTTGGGAAAAGAGAAGCCAGTTTCTCCTGAACCTGTTGCTTTTGCAACCCAACCACAAATGAGCAGCAAAAACAAAAGGGATGGATGTTTAGGCTTGTGTGGCCATCAGGACTGATACTATAACCAATGCCCTCCCCTATCTAAAGTAGGTGTTAAACGTGCAGAACAAAGACCATTATCTAGACATCTTTTAGTGCTTCTGTTATCAACACTGCACATAAAATGTGAGGGAACACATGCTGAAGGATTTACTCCCAGTAAAATGCGTAGCAGATTAGTTGTCTAAACAACAGTGAATTAAAACTTTACAACTTCGCATAAGACCATAACAGAGTACAATTAGTCTCTCAAGGTCAAGGTTTCTTTATTGTCATTCGCATGACATACCCTCATACCCTGATTCACAATACTCCATAGGTGCACTTTGCATCTTGGAGATTAAATATACAGGTGGTCCCCGACTTACGGCGCCATCGACTTACGGCGCTCCGTACTTACGGCGCCGCCCCTAGTGACGTC
>JARVLU010000489.1:15985858-16000790 GCA_031762415.1 Simpsonichthys santanae
AAAACAGGTCTCTCTTGTAAATGAGTCCTCGAGGCTCAATGGGATTAACCTGCCTAAATAAAGGTTGAATGAATGAAAAATATCAATGAACCAGTCTGTTTTCATACATAAGGTGCATTAAGTGAAACAAAACAGTCAGATAAGTCGAACTTTATTCAACTCATTCACAGTCACCACATAAAATTGGTTTGAGGTCAGTAAGCACAACCAGAATTAGTACAAAAGGTGCACCGGGTTAAGGCTCACTGTCGATTTTTGATAAAATTAAAATATTTTAAGTGAGCCTTACAGTCTGAAAAATATGGTAATCAAAACACCTAATGTGCAGTGTATTACAGTCAAAAGTCCAAGCAAGACAGACAAAATTATTTTTGCAGTACAGTTATATACTATTGCTTTTGGTATGTACCTCTAACACATCTAAAAAGGCACTATGAATGCAGAAAAGTTACCATGCTTTTCAGGGAAGGTATTGCAAATTTCAGCAAGACTGTATTCTTGAAGTGTATTATTTGTATTATTTATATGTATTGGGTGGCTTTATATAAGTCCACTGGGCTTCTGTCTCTCCCTGCACTGTAATTTTTTTTTAAATATCTTTGATCTGTATTTTAACTGTGCAAGCTGAACTAAACTAAACTAAACTAAACTAAACTAAACTAAACTAAACTAAACTAAACTGCATGCTGCATTCATTAAAATAATAAGACTTTGTTGTAGAAGAATTCAGGGGCTAAACTGGCTTGTCTGCAGACCAAACTTTTCGCAAAATGCTGTAGGCTGGTTTTGGTATCCATTTTGATTTTTGTAAAATAAAAAAAAAAATAAAAAAAATATATATATCTTTATGATATATTTGTGATAATTATATCTGTAATCAGCTGTAGAGAGCTGTGAAATGTTACACCAAAGTATGCTAAAACTTTTTTTTTTTCCCCAAAGGGAAAACAGGCTTTGTGTTGCTTTAAAAAAAAAAAAACAATTCTGAAAGCACATTCTTTCAGATTTTCAACTTTATTTTCATTACGAATTATTTTATAAATCAGGGAAAAAAAGTGCAAGACAATAATTGATCACACTACAGATTACAGTAATTTTAATTTTCATAGTACAAAGTCATAGAAGATCCACTGATTATTTTCAAAATTATATTGAAACGCTCAGCAAGTATTAGATGAGCCTCTACAATTGATTAACTTTTGGAGTTAACACATTTCAACATAGCTGTTGAAGCTAATTGACTTATGAAAACACAAAATTAGCAATTGGCGTTTTACCCCACCAAAAATAGCTACAATATGGTGTGGTAGTAGCTGACAGTCATGCCCAACAACTATTTGAAGTTCTAACAGATTGGGCAAAATCTTTGTTTAAAACTCTGGCATAAAAGCTGGCAGGTTATTTCAATGTGACCTAATTCTATTGACACTTTCCTTGATACCACAGATCAGAAGGTCTGTCCTGAAGGACTACAGAGTAGGTAAAATTCTGGATTGTGCATGGAAAAAAAATAATAAAATAAGTTGGTTCTTGCAAAACAATGAACTGTTGATCTTAATTCATGCAGATCTGTTCCACTTCATGAAGGCCGAAAGCACGACAATGGTTTATGGCATTTTTCTGTCATTTGAATCCGCTGATGCGCTCGTTTAATATGTGCTTATCTGGAACGGACTCAGCTGCAGCTTTTCGACAGTGGACGATATGATATGCTGCATGAATCACAAACTTAAAGCAACTGTGATCATTCTTTTCTGCTTGAAGTCACATCTGGGATGACAAAACCATTACTTTCCTCACTCAAACAAAACTAAAACATCTGCTTCTCAAGTGGTAATGTCACAATCTGTGATTTTTTTTTTTTAATGTATCGAGTTAGTTTATGCCTCTTTGGTTCATGGTTTTGCACCACTGTGTTCCTGTGTGCCATATATCCCATAGTTAGTCTCAGCTCCAAAGTCCTGCATTGCCCACTTCACCTGTTCTTCATATCAATTATTCTCTGCTGCAGCTGTCTCCCTCATTAGCTCCAGCTTTTTTTATTCCCTCTGTTCCTCAATACCAAACTGTTGAACATTGCACATTGTATATGAGTGACTCGTTGTGCTCTTTGTGATTATCCCTGAGCTTGGTAAATACATTTTGTAGCCACAACAGCATTTTTTTTTTTGGGTTGTTTAAAACAAATGTTTTAGTTATTGATTGAGATCCTTGTGTAACTCTGCAGTCTGGGTTCAAACCAGTCAAAAACTGTGACAGGTAAACTTAATAGTGCCTGCTTTTTATTTATAAAAAGTTAGGTATTTTAGTCAAGTTATAGATAATTGTTAGAAACGTTACTGTATCTACTTATTTACTTTGTACTACTACTTTGGTTGTGATTAGGGGCTGGGTGGCTCAGTTGGTAGAGTTGTTGCCTCTCAGTGAGAAGGTCGATAGATCGAATCCCGGCCGAGGTCTTTCTGGGTAGAGTTTGCATGGGAGGAGTGGTGGTGCAGTGGTGGGGGAGTGGTGGCGCAGTGGTTAGAGACGGTGGGCCTGTGATCGGAAGATCGCCTGTTCAAGCCCAGGTACCGACAACATCAAAAAATGTGGGTGGAAAAAGGTGAAACACCCACACCTGCTTTCACCCTCATTTGCACCACTCTGGGCCCCTGAGCAAGGCCCTTAACCCCCACCATCTGCTCCCTAACAGGTCTCTCTTGAAAATGAGTTCTCGTGGCTCAATGAGACTAACCTGGATAAATAAAGGTTAAATTAAAAAAAATAATAATAATAATTTACCTGCCAATTGAAAAGCATAGTAAAAATTGCAATTCTGTCGAAAGACTGTGAAGGCTGAGTGCTGAAAGATTTGGCTGAAGTTTGCTGAAGAAACTCAAATTGTTAAAACATGTACAGAACAGTTTTTGAATCCATCCAGATGACCAGACTTAACTTTTTTTAGATGTTTCTACCTGGATTATTGAGCATGCATCAGGATATAAACAAAACATTGACTAATCCTAAAAGAAGCTATAGCTAAAAGCCAAAAGTAACAAAATACTAGCTAAAAGCTAAAAAAAAAATAGCAAAAGGCTAGCTAAAAGCTAAGTGTAGCAAAATTGTAACTCAAAGCTAAAAGTAGCAAAATGCTACCTTAAAGCAGCAGAAGTTTAGCTAAAAGGTAACAGCAGCAAAAAGACTAAGATCTAAAAGTAACAGAATGGTTACTAAAAACCTGAGTAGCTCAAGAATACAGAGTGCGTGCTGAAACAATTATCAGAGAGATCCATGTTTTTGAAGAAACTGAAAAGATGACGTACTTCTATGAAGAAAATACTATGGAAATAAAGTTAAATACAGTATTTAGAAAAATGTGAAAGTTACACAAGTCACAGCATCTATCATATGAATGAGCTGAACATTTGAATGCATGAATGATAAAACACCCCAAAGCTTGCAAAAGTAGTTAGACTGTAAAAAGTACAGTAAATGGAAAAATAAAAATCAGGAATTCACAGATTTACTCGTAGCTCACTGTAACAGTTAATCATTCAGTGTCAAATTAGGATCTATATTTATTCTGTGTATAAAAAATTGATAATTATTTGTATGTGGTGCAGAAAGAGTCATGTTTAAATACTTAAAGTTTTATTCACATACCAATAATGCCCTCAGCATATGTCACGATGTTTTGAGGGTGATACAAATATATCCCACAGCACCTAAAGGCAACACTGGCTTCTATCTGTGTAGCCCAATGAGCTGAGGACAGAACAATAAAACCTGCAGCTATAAAGAAGCCTGCTATGTGCGAGTGTGTGTGTGCGAGTGTGTGTGTCACTACATAGGAATGTCTGGTAACCACTCTCTCCATAAAGCCATTCATTTACTTTATAGTCTTTATGAGGACACATGCAGGTCTTGTACATTGTCGCCTCTGGTGTCATTGATTCCGAACCTTTTTATTTAATGAGTGCAAACAGCAAAATATCTATTAGAGAAAGGGTTCAGCTCATCCTCCATTTATGGCTTCTATAGCCAACAAAACAGCAGGTTTTAGCCTCAGTCTGTCCTTTATGGGTTCCTTATATGTGTCAAAGGTGGTTTTCCAAGCAAGTTGTTTCATTGCTCTGTGTGCAAGATTTCTCTTCTTGTATTTCTGCTTTGGAAAAAAAGGGGACTGTTTTCCAATTAGCTCCACTGATGGGAAGTCTGATGCCATCAGACAGGAATGTGCAACCCTTCCATTCCCCCAACTCCCCTCCACTAAAGATTTGCATGCAAATCTTTGGGATTTCCCTCCTCGGTGATGGAAAAAGGGAGGATTGGTGGATTTTCTTGCACGATGGACTTTTTTTTTTTTTTTTACATTGTGCATTACTATGTGCTTACATTCATATCACATAACTCACAATATTCATAATCAGTCCCTGTCTGGCTCATCTAGTTTACCCATATTTATGAGAATCCATTTTACAACTCCTCTTGTCGCATTTAGAGATGCTGTGAGGGATAAACGGCAACATACCTGAGCAAGGTGTGAAAATACAGCACAGAGCTCTGTGAATTAAAGAAGGAAATGTCCTGCTTTCACTCCAGAAGAACAGTTAGAAAGTAGGATGGGATAGCACGCAAAGTGCTGAAATCAGATATGTTTCATGAGTGAATACACCCACTGAGAGAGGCAGGCTTATCTCAAGTAAATAACTGAATGTGTGCAAAAAGTGAATGAACACTGACAGGCAAATACAGTACAGGCAAGTATTTTAGAAGGACATTTCATTTTGTTTGACTCTGGCGCAGAGAACTTTAACCTTGTAAAAGTTGACTTTCTTTACAAGCGTAATTAAGTTAGAATCTTTAACTACAAAGCGTCAGGGTTTTAATTTTAACATTGCAGCAACAGAATGAAGCAACAACTCGTAGGTGATGTGAGATTGTGTGTTTACTTCCATAGATACTGAAACCTTCCCTCTGAAAACCCTGACGCAGCTCCTGAAGGGCGTCTCTGCCCTCTACAGTCAGAAAAAGTTCATGAACACAGACATGGCTGAGCTGTTCCAGTCAAAGTAATTAAAAACCTTGCACAGCTACTAAATTTTTAAAGTTATTGTTAAATTTTAAAACAATCAGGAAATGTGCATTTAAAATATTTGCTGAATGAAACATTCTACAGCTGAATGTTCTCCAAATTTAGTTTTATATTCAATTCAGTTTATTATTTATTATTACTTAGCACCAAGTCACAACAGAAGTTGTCTCAGGACACAGCACAAAAACATTCACATACATAAAAAAGCCCATTAGTAAAATTATCTATCTAGGAAGTCAGCAAATTGTATTGAATCTTCACTTTGTCTCAGTTTCCCATCCATATTCATCTGGCTTCCCATAAATTTTCTCAAATGTTTTAGTTATTTCAGCTATGCTATATATTTTTAATGGCTTCATGTTTAAACTTAACAAGCAAGAGTGCCATGAGTCCTCAGTCCTCACCAACTTCCAATGCAAAACTCACTACTGGGGCAAGTTATGTTTATATGTATGTGCTATATCAATACATTTTATTCTACAATTTTGTATTTAATTAGAATCCAGTTCATTTTTGTTATTTTTACAGTTCCAAGTCCAAACTAATATCTCAGGTAAAAGCTAACAAGTAAATTCAAACCAAAAAAAATTCGTGCAACCCATTTCAGTCCAGCTCGTTTCAGTCTCCAGCCAGCAGGGGGCAGCCAGGCGCTGTAGAAGAGTTTAGTCTGCCTAATTCCGACAACAGAAGAAGAAATCACAGTCAACCATCGTAAACAACAACAAGGAAGTGGCTTATTTCGATTCACGCTAATTCTGTCAGGGATAAATCCGTATATAAATCAATATTGTGATGTAACTGTTCTTTTTTTTTCCCACAAGCGACAGTGAGTACATACTGTATATCCTTCTTCTCACTAGCTGTTTGCTAAACACAAGCTAACTGCAAATCTAACCGTAGTGCTAAAACATCCTAGCAACTAACGCGACAATAAAATAAATTATTGCAATTCTGATTATATTTATTGAATAGTGCGTTGCTAATTCGTTAATTGTCACCCTAAAGTTTTTGCGATGGAGGGCTCGAAGTCGTCGAGCACAACGATGCAGGTGAGCTTCGTGTGTCAGCGGTGCTCTCAGCCGCTCAAGCTGGACACATCGTTCAACGTGCTGGACCGAGTCACCATCCAGGAGCTCATCGGTGGGTGCGAGTTCAGCTGTGCTCTTCTGCTGGCGTGTGGGCTGTTTTATTCCCTGTGGTTGCTCTGGGTGTAGTGACTGTGTGACCTCTCTGCTCCTCAGCCCCGCTGGTCACCGTGACCCCCAGCAAGCAGGCTGACAGCAGCCGGGTGGAGACACAACCAGAGGTGGGTTCAGTGTCGTCAGAAGTCGTCTTTAACTAGGAACGACTGTAACTTATTGTTTTAATGACCATGTGGGTTATTGGGTTCAGTATTTTGCTTCCAAGGCATTCTTGTAATCTTTAGTGCCTTCTCTGAAACCCAAAGGTGGATGATAATGCTTTTTTTTTCTATTTGTCTGTTGTCAAAATATTCCATGAACCGCTTGACAAAGTGTAATGAAACTAGCAGAAAGTAATCAGCAGATGTATAGATACAGCTGTTTAGGTTTCAGAATCAACCAGGTTCTAGGTGGCTGGCACAGCTGACTGAACATTAAAAACATATAGTAGGCTATAACTTAGTCAATTTTTACAGATATTGACCTAATTTTTTGGTGTGGTAGTAGCTAAGATTTACCCCCCTTCCGCACATATTCTGAGGGCTGACCGATTGTGCAAGGTCAATGCCATTAACGATCTGGAGTCCTGTTTGTCTGTCTGTTAGCAAACTATTTCATGAAGCACTAGACATATTCTATTGAAATATTCATAAAATAATCATTAGATGATCTAAAACGGATTTACTTTTGTAATCAGCTCAATTCAAGATGACCATCACAGCCAACTGAACTTAGAAAACATAAAATGAGAATAATTTAGTCATTTTTACAGATATTGAGTTAAAATTAGGTGTGGAAGTTGCTGAGAGTCATTCACAAGCTATACTCTGAAGACTTAGCACATCTCAAGGTTTTGCATTACAGTACAGTACATTGTTTTCCAGATTGAGCCAAAGCAGCTAAAGTGTTATAAACACAAGATGGCTGTAGCTTCAAACTTTTCTTTGGAAAGCAGCAATCTGTGCGCCTTCCTCCAGGGAAGGCTAGACTATGTTAAAGTGTTTCAACATTTTTCTTTCAACGTTGCTGCTTTTTCACTCATTTTCTTTGTCTAGTCTTTGTACCTGACCATGACAGTACTTTGTACACAAGTGAAGGACGAAGGTGTCGAGGCTAAAATGTCAATGTGTCAAACTGTGTTTTCATTTATTTCGGAAAAGAAAACAAGTTGTGCTTATATGACCAGCTGCTACTAAAGAACCAACATAAAATGTTCAAGTTGTTGGTGTTGGCACAACACTAGTTCATTTCTTGACTTTTGAGTCTTGTTGTGTCTGAATTGTTCATAAGTCAGAATTAGGTGGCCCAACAAACAACAAATCTGCAAATGAACAAGTCTGAACATGTGACAATAAAAACTACTGATCAAGGCCATTTAAAAAAAAAAAAAAAAACACAACGACATTTGACTATTTGGAATACTCATCTAAATACACTAGGAGTCAACCAAAAAATATCATTTTTAACTAACATTACTCATCACTTTTTAGTTTTGGGAGCTGGTTGCTTTACTGCCATATTTATGTGTTTCTGAATAAGTTGGCAGAAGGGTAAAGACGTATCCACTACTTTAAAATAAGTGCGTCCTTTAGATTCGATCTCAAGATTTTCTTTTATTTCTTCCAGGAGACATTTGTGGAAAATAAGCAAGATGGAGTGTCAAGAAAATACATCCCCCCTGCACGGTGAGCTGAAAAGATTCATTTTCAAATCAGCACTCAGTACAGTTTATGCTCATTTAGATTCAGATGCCTTTACTAATTCTTATGGGTGCACAATATAATATCGGTATCAGCCGATATTAGCGATAAAGTTAAATATCAGACATCGGTCATTCCCTTAAAAATAACACCAATATAAAAAGCGCCTTATATATTTTTTTATGACTGTTTGAGTGACCATGCACTATGCAGATTAATGTAATATTTTGATTCCACAGCAGAGAAAGACATGTAGTCTCTGTAAGTAGTTCTAGAGTAAAAATATCTGTACAGTATTGGTATCGGTTATCAGTCAAATAAGTTTTAATGTATTGGCACGTCAGATATCGGCCAAAAATTCAATATTGTGCATCCCTACTAATTCTTTTTCTGCAAAGATTATTGAATTCTGCTAAAATTAATCATTTGTTGTTGTTTTTTTAGGATGATGTCCACAGAGAGCGCCAACAGTTTCACTCTGATTGGAGATGCATCTGATGGTGGCACCATGGAAAACCTTAGTCGTAGACTGAAGGTGATAGCTGCTACTTTATGAGTGCCTTGTCCGTGTTTTCTGACATGAAAACAAGTGACCCTGTTGTTGCCTCTCGCCCCCGCAGGTAACGGGCGACCTGTTTGACATCATGTCCGGTCAAACGGACGTGGATCATCCTCTGTGTGAGGAATGCACAGACACTCTGCTGGATCACCTGGACACGCAGCTCAACATTACGGAGAACGAGTGCCAGAATTACAAGTACGACCCAAAACGGTGTTTGACTTGTGTCGCGTTGAGTTAACTCTTAAATGTGCTGATTTTTTTATTTATTTGTTTGTAGGCAGTGTCTGGAGCTGCTGTCCACCCTACAAGTGGAGGAAGAGGAGACTCTGCTGAAGGAGCTCCAGCAGCTGAAAGACGAGGAGGAGACCCTGGTCAAAGAGCTGGAGGCTGTGGAGGAACAGAGGGCCGCGGTGGCCCAGGACCTGTCCCAGACCAGGGTCCAGTCTCAGCAGCTGGACAAAGAGGAGCTGCAGTGAGTCACCCAGGCAGTGGCGTGTGTCCAGGATCCATTTTGTAAATAATGCGACACATAACAGCTGGGCTTGCTCTCACTGCTCTAAGGTATCAGAAGGAGTACAGCGAGTTCAAACGGCAGCAGCTGGAGCTGGATGATGAGCTGAAGAGCGTCGACAACCAGATGCGCTACTGCCAGATTCAGCTGGATCGACTGAAGAAAACCAACGTTTTCAATGCAACGTTTCACATCTGGTACACCTGAACAGAAGAAAAATAAAACTAATGGGGAAGGATAAATATTAAAGCTGTTTTTTTGTTTTTTCTTTCCTAGGCACAGCGGTCAGTTTGGGACCATCAACAACTTCCGTCTGGGTCGCCTTCCCAGCGTCCCTGTGGAGTGGAATGAGATCAACGCAGCCTGGGGGCAGACGGTGCTGCTGCTTCACGCCCTAGCTAATAAAATGGGGCTGCGATTTCAGAGGTAGGTGTGATTTATTTAACTTCAGTTCAGTAAATGTATATTTGTGCAAGACGTCCACTGAAACATGTCCCTCACGTCTTCAGATACCGTCTCGTCCCATACGGAAACCACTCCTACTTGGAGTCGCTGACAGACAAGTCAAAGGTAACTCATCAAGTCAGGTCAGCTGGATGTTTATTTATTTATTTTGAGACGTTTCAGCCAAAGGACTTCATCAGTCCAAGGAGCCACAACAAACTCAGTCCAACAAGCAGCATGCTCCCATAGTGGACCAACCAATTTGCTGGTAATAAGATGGTTTCTGGAGTTTGCCCTCTCCTCCATCAACTCCTCTGAGGCTGCTATAGCCAAAGTGGTTCAAAACATCAAAGTTCATGCTCAATAATCCAGGTAAAAATGTCCAACAAAGTTCAGTCTGGACTTTTTTTTTTTTTTTGAGACCTTTCATCCTTCAAGCAACAACAAAGTTTAAATCTTGTCATCTGGACCAGTTGGACGATTGAGCTTACAATCTTTTTTATTTATTTATTTATTTTTTTTTTTTTTGTCCTTCATCCAAAGGACTTCATCAGTACAAAGTAAAGAATCAAAAGAAACCATCCATATGACCTGGATCTTATCACCAGCAAACTGGTTGGCCCACTACAGAAGTGTGCCACTTGTGGGACTGAGTTATTTGTGGCTTCTCGGATCGATAAAGTCCTTTGGATGAAGGACGAAACGTCCCAACAAAAACAAGAAACCATCCAGATGACCTGACTGAACATTGTTGGATTTTTTTTACTTGGATTATCGAGCATTAACATTGTAACGCATCAAGACGCTCACCTGTAAACATGTCACTAAAGTCCAACACCTTTGGTTTTTGTTTTGCTCGTCTTTTTGTGTTCAGGAACTTCCTCTGTACTGCTCAGGTGGCTTGAGGTTCTTCTGGGATAATAAGTTTGATCACGCCATGGTGGCCTTCCTGGATTGTGTGCAGCAGTTCAAAGAGGAGGTGGAAAAAGGAGACACTGGCTTCTGCCTCCCGTACAGGTCAGACACCCGTACGCCTGTGCTCTGCAGGACCAAGCTGTAAACGTCAAGCTGCATTCCCACTCTTATAGCTAAGTGCTAGTTTTTAGACTGATGTGACCGTTACAGATGATTTCTCTTTCGCTCTCTCAGGATGGATGTGGAGAAAGGGAAGATTGAAGATACGGGCGGCAGCGGCGGTTCCTACTCGATAAAAACACAGTTTAACTCCGAGGAGCAGTGGACCAAGGCACTCAAGTTCATGCTCACCAATCTGAAGTGGGGACTGGCCTGGGTTACCTCTCAGTTCTACAACAGATAAAACCCCCTGGACTTATCTTCAGTCATGCGCACTTGATAAATGATTTCATATGATTCTACAGTATATTGCATCTATGTCAGTATAATGGTTTCTCCTAGTTTTATTTTTTGCTTCATGGTGGGGATTGAAGGTAGCGTGGACTGTACTGAAGCCCCTCTGCAAGCAGAATGTGTTCTTTTTGTGGTAATCTGCTTCAGATTAATAACTATTTTCTGAAACTGTGGCACTGAATAAACGACACGCTTCGTTCAGAGAGAAGTCAGACTGCTCAGATTTATTTCAAGTTTTAAACGGTACCAGATTTTGTGTTGAACTGCATCTTGGTGATATCCTGTGACAAATGTTTCTGATTAGATCTTACGGTAATTTATTTTTTTTATATTCCCCCACTACACATCCTGCAAACTGAAGCAGCGTGCTCATCATGCACAGCGTAATGTTATCGAAACCTTTAATGGTGAAACTCACGTTGAGATATCTGTGCGAATGCTTATTCACACTATTGTGATCCTGTTTGTATTATTGGCTGTTTCCCTACTTCGTATGTTTTTCAGCATCTTTCTCGTTCCACAATTTTTGTGCTAGTTCAACAAATCATAAATCAAACGTTCAGCTCTTTCAGGACAATCCTATGACTTTTGGTATTGGTGCAACTTTAGCTTTTTGAAATATTTAGCCTTTTCTGCCACTTTATCATTTTACATCCTTCAATCTTGAGATCTGTTTACAACCTTTTACTGCTCCTTTCACATTTTGTTCCAGTTCAGCTTCTTTTAGCAGATTTAAACATTTTGTTTCAGCTCTTTCATGCTCCTTTCAGATTCTTTCGGCTAACTACATTTTTGTGCTTCAGCCGTTCAGCGTCTTTCTTCTGATTTCAGCTTGTTATGCTCTTTAAGCTTTTATCTGCAAGTTTCAGCATTTTCTGCTATTTAGCTGTTTTTAATGCTGATTTTAGCTTTTTCAGCTAATTCCACTTTTTCTTTTTGCACTAATTTCAGCTTTTTTCAGCCCAATTCTGCAAAAATGTGCTCTCTCCATTTCCTTCTGGTAATTTATGCTTTTTTCTGATTTTTTAGCTACTATTCAGCTTTTTTTGTATTTGCAAATTTCTGCTTTTTTCCCCAACTTCCTCTTTTTGATGCTCATTTCTGCTTCTTTCAGCTTAAATGGGCACAATCGTGCTTTCCACTTCCTCCTGGTAATTCCATGTTTTTAATTTCTTAGCTATTATTCAGCTGTTTTTTGGTGTTCCTTTTTTTTTTTTTTTTTACATAATAAAAAAATGTTTTTCTCATTTTGGCTTTTTGCTAATATTCTTTGTTTTTCAGCTTTAGCAACTCTGTTCCAGCTTGTTTAGAAAATCATTCAGCATTCAGCATCCATACTGCATTTCTGCAGAAAAGGCCTTTCTTTTTGTCAATAAAAAATAGTTAGAAGTTGAAACATTTTGAGGACTTCAGCTGTTTAGACAACTATAAAACACCTATTATTTCCACTTTAATTGCCTTTTTAGTAGCAGGTCTGTAGCGTCTCGGGGCAGTCAGTGCATCTTACTCCGTTATGTTTGTATTGTACATGAATGACTGCTCTGTGTTGACTGAGGTACAACACCATTATGCTAATTTTGACAGTGACTCATTTCTCATTGTTACAGACAGACACGCTGCATAATGTGAAGCTACGTAGGAGCAAAGTATGTGTCTCTGTGTGTCTGTGTGGGAGTCTGGGTTGTGCACTGACTTGAACCCGGGGGGCAGAGCTGGAAAAGACAGAGTCACTCATCTGTTTCTAATGAAGAATAATGTCTGACACTGGACACAGGCAGAAACTGAGTTCTCTCTCACTCCGGCACAAACTCACACACAGACATGTTTCTACAATAACATATACATTTTCCATGTTCTCCAAACAGACACTTTCAGTGATTTTGACAACAATGATCTTTAATACAATTAATCTTGAAGACAAAATTATACATTTGAACAACATTTAAAAAGAGCCTTTAAGTCCTTGCTTTGTTCACAGATGAAGTCTTGAATGTGATTTCAAGAGAGGAGCTCAGTGTTGTTTTTGTCAGCTACTAACATGAAGCCATAAAAAAGGATTTGGAGAGGAAACATAAAATTACTGAACCTGTCCTAAAAAAGGGCAGATAATGACTTTCATCTTTGCATCATATTAAACTCTTTGACATTTTGTGTAAATGTAAAATGTAATATGATTTTGTTTTATAAACACACTTGAGCTATTGCTTATATGCAAACATTCATTTTGCAAGGGGGTGGGGTGGGGGTTGTAAAATTAATGCATAAAGCAGGGCTATTCTACACAACTGCTCAGGGGGCCACAGTTTCTGAGAGCCAGCAGCTCAGGGCCAGCATTCAGCAATTAAAATCATTATAAACCAAGTTTTAAAATAATCTGTTACCTTTTTTTTTATTTTATTTTATTGCATCGAATCATAAATGCAATAAACAGAACCAAACCATCCCCAGAACCCTCCCACCCCAATATATATTTAAAAACTCATTGGTGGACCAGACTGAAGTTTTATGGCCTGCAGGCTGCCACTTCAGTAGTCCTAGTATAAAATAAATGCCCACTGCTTTTTTTTTTTTTTTTCATTTTTTTTTTTTTTAGAAAAGCTAAAACAATTTTTATCTTCTTGCAACATTGACCTTAAACAAAAAAATAGCAAAATATATTTTTTGACCTCATTCATGCTTTTCACAAAGAGGTTAACATATTTACACAATTTGTAGAGTTAAACTTGACCAGGGTTTAAATATATCAGTAAGTATCAGATAAGAAACATCTAGTATTAGTTCAGCAGTTTAGTTAAATTACTTAACATGTGCAAATATTTCATGTACAATAGACCATGTTTAAACATGTCATATGTCAACATATATCTTTAAAACTGTCACAAACTGGCCATTTGAGATTGACAAAAATCATAAAGATAAACAAAACAACCATAAAACACAAACAGATTGAATAACACTAACATGAGACAGACATGACTTAACATTGTCTCTTGTAGTCCAGATGTTTAATAAATGAGGGTTTATACACAATATTCTTAATTATTTTTCTCCATAAGTTCACATAAATTACTAGAAATTGTTTTGTTATGATGGTTTCAATAAAATCTTTTTTTCACTTGAATGATTACCCCCCCCCCCCCCAACCCACACACACACACACCACATCCTTTTACATATTCAATTTTGAAATGAAGCTGAATTTCCACCTAAATTAGAGTAGGCAGCCCAGATAACACAGCAAATCATTGGTTGATGCTTGAAAACACCTGGAAATGACACCATCTCCATGAAGGCACAGGTAATGGAAAACAAATGTGAAGAAAGGTTAATAAAACTCACTGAGACAGGTTGGTGTTTACAGCTCTGACTTATTACAGAACACGTCTCTGTTAATTTTATTTTGTGATGACGGTGATGAGGATAGTCAGGCATGGCAGGGCAGGTTTTTAGGTAAACATTTAAAAACTTTTACCAATGAACCAAGTCTATGTATTCTGACTACAACAAAAATAAGAAGTCTAAACTCGGTTGAATCAGAATCTCAATCAGCATTATTGTCATTGCACCTAAGCACAAAAAAATTACATTTCGGTGCAGCCCGTCTGAGAAAACATTAACAAACAGACATAGGGGGACAGAGGTGTCTGAGGCTGCGGCCTTCAGGAGGTGCTGCCCTTTAAGATATACATACCTGTACAGCAACATACAGACACAAGACATGTGCATGTGGAGTGGATGGGGGTCCCAGCACAGGCCACCCAATGAGCAAAGCAGCCATTGGCGTCTTTGCATCTCCTAGCTTGCTGCACCGGGGGATGAGGGAGGCCAATGAAGGTGTGAATTTGAGGGGAAGTAGTCCGTGAGCACTGTCCAGAGAACAAAAATGCAACCTGGTCACATTTCCTCTCATAATTTGCAGACTATACTTTCCTCCTCCCCTCTCCAAAATACTACGACATGCTTTTTAGGACCCAAACACACAAATGATCAAATGAAGGGTAAGTAATTGAACATCTTCAAGTTCCAATGACCTACAGCATAAAATACATTTTTCCCCAACAACATAAATTAGTGAAGCTTGAGCATCCT
>JARVLU010000489.1:16000890-16018058 GCA_031762415.1 Simpsonichthys santanae
TTTTTTGGTTTTTCTTTTTTTTTTTTTTTTTTTGCTAATTTTAGCCTTTTTTTTTTTTTTTTCAAATTAACTAATTGTGCCAATTTCTCATTTCACCCCAATTAAGCATACTGTATATGTATTTCTGCTTTCTTCTGCTAATTTAGGCTTATTCTTCCAGTTCTGCTACAGTTCAGCATGTTTTAGCTAATTTCAGCTGTTTTTCAGCAAGTTCTGCATTCACACTACATTTTTGCAGGAAATGCAATTTCTCTAGTTTTATTGAACATTTATCACTTTATTGTACCAATACAAGTGTATTTGCGTTTTTTAAAACATTTTCTGCAGTCTTGAGAAAAAAATAAGACACCATAACTGACAATTAACCAAATCATTTTAATAATCTCATTATTTTAGCTGTAGTTTCACTCACATTGTCACATTGTAACATTCACCCAAAGTCCCCCTCCCCACTTTAAGGTAATATAATAACATTAGAGAAGGGTAAACCTAATGGAAAAATATGCAATTCATTAAAATAAAAATCTAACTTCCAGTTATTAAACAAACCGACAATTAGTTAAAACCAAGTCTTTTCAAAACAGGTCTGTTCTCTTTCAAGTCGTGAATCTTTATTTTTGCCGCGTCGTCAAGACTGGCATTAATCTGTCACTCCTGACCACTTTCAGCCAAAAAGCTCGAGGGTTACAGTAATTTACATTTAATCTGATACAGTTCTGTGATGCATTTCAAGCAGCATGTGATATTTTATCAACACTTTCTCCTGTAAACCAGCTTTAGGGTGGACAGGGGAGTTTCCACACTTCATTCCTCGAAGCATATCAATTGTGCAAATAATTTTCATTTTCATAATCTGAAAAAGAAAAAGGTCCTTTGAGCTGAGCCAAAGTTTGTTAGTGCATGCATCTCGGCAAGTCTTTGGATTGTGCTCAGCCCACAACCCTTTGTTTCACCCACCTGGATAACACTGATGAGTACTGCTACTTCATGACATTACTAGTCTGGTTCCAGTTCGGGATCCTTCCCTCCCGTGGGCTAAATGAGGGGATTCAAGCATGTCTTTATGTAAGTTGTGTCACATTTGGGCGGTTTACTCTTAGGCTAACTTGAGTTGGAGGCACTGCTGCTGTAGCAGCTGGAGGTGGAGGGACATGGGGGCACCAACGTTGTGTTGCTACCAAGGGCTTTACGCGTACTGGGCATTAGGAAGGGGTCACTGGCCAACTGCAACACATCCACACGGTCCTCCTTGTGGTAAGCTAGGCAACGTCGGATGAAGGCCTAGGAAGGAAAAAAAAAACAGTGAAGAGATGTTTCAATAATACATGAATATTCCTCAGAATTCTGTATTGCAACCCAAAGAAATACCTAAATGTTTTGTATAACTGATTTGTTTGAGACTTTTGTCTCATCAAGTAATAAAAATGTCTCCATGAGGAGAAAACGTGACACTGTCAGAGTACAGTAATATGTTTGGTGATAGCAGTACGATCAATGGGCTGCATTTAAAATAAAATTTAAAGAATGAGTATAATACCCTGATGCATGCTCAATAATCCAGGTAGAGAGGACCAGACTTAGCTTTTTTAGAATGAGTATAATACCTTGGCTCCTGCGGTGATGACAGGTTTGGGAGGGAACTGCACCTCAGTAGCTTTAAATATGGTGTTTTCCTGGAGGATGTCCTGCTGTGACTGATTATGACCAAACGGCTTGGAGGGAAAATGCCACAGTTAATCTCCTTCAAGAAAACTGATTCCTAATCATCAGAGTCACGTAATGCAGATAAGTAGTTACCTTGCGTCCAAATAAGCACTGGTAAAATATGACCCCCACTGACCAAACATCTATTTTACTGGATATTTTCAGGGGGTCTTTCCCAACTATATAGCACTCAGGTGGTAAATACCTGTAAGACACAACATAGAAAATAGATTTCTAAGCATGTTCTCAACATGCAGAGAAACAGATTCTATTCAACACAGTAAGTTTCCTTTGGCTGTTTTGTTCCCCTCTTCAGGAGTTGCCACAGTGTGAAAGTTTTGGCAATTGTTTTATGCCAGATGCCCTTCCTAATGCAAACCTGGGCTCGAACCTGCAACCGCAGGAATTCAAGACACTGAACACAAAGCTACTGTAGCTCCTAGAGTCTATTCAACACATTTCTCCTAAAAACAAGTTGGAATTCAAGACGTGTGTGTACCAGTAAGTTCCTGCTCCCTGCGAGTTCAGCTCCACGCCATCTGCAGAGTTGAAGCTGTCGTCGTCCAAGATCTTAGACGAGCCAAAGTCAGTGAGTTTTATCTCACTGCACGCGTTCCCGTTAACCAACAGGATGTTTCCTGAGATCAGAACACAAAGTAAAATGAAAGGTTTTACTAATGTGCCATATTTTTTGCCATATGTCGCACCTTTTTTGCATACATTTGCAAGTCCTGCGACTTACCGGTATACACCGAAGCAAATAATATACATCCCCCCCCCCCCCCCCATATTTATAACTCAATTTTTTGGCTGAGATCTGATGATTTCATTCATTTTGACATGAAAAATATTGAACACTGCCATTTTCAGCCACTAGAGGGCCCTCAACTGATATGGCAAGCCAAGTGGCTCATTAATAAGTAAAAGTGGCTACTAATGAGACACTTGGCTTGCCATATCAAGCCACCTTCGTCTCGCTCCAAAACTCCAGAAGCAAACGTCAAATAAGCTGCATTTCGCTGCACCACCCAGGTGAAATGCAGCTGATTTGATCAGTAAAGTGCATTTATTAAAAAAAAGTTCAACTGAGACACACATTTACTGTAATGTCGAGCAAGCAAATAATATTTTTAGGTGGTTATCTTGTTAAATTCTTGTTGAAGTCCTCCCGTGCATGCTCCCACCAATCGATTTTTAGCACAACACCTGCCCACGTTTTCGGGTGGTCAGCGGTGACACATAATAGATGCGACTTATACAGCGAAGCGACTTATTTATGGTTTTTTCCCCACTTTATTAGACATTTTTGGACTGATGTGACTTATACGGTGGTGCGACGTGTACAGCAGCAAGTACGATAATTGTAATATAAGGCTGTTTTTTTTGTTTGCTTATAAATGTTTTTATTATGTATTGTGACTGCTGTTTGCTCTATTGTCTGGAACTGTATAGCACTGTAGCCCTACGGTTGTTTAAAGTGCTTTATAAATAAAGCTGGTATAGTAATGTATATAAGATGGAGAAATAAAAAGGGGAAAAGTACCAGGCTTGAGGTCATAGTGGATGATGGGAGAGCGGAGCTGACTGAGATACTTGAGCGCGTTGACGAGCTGCATGACAATGGAGCGAGCCTCCTTCTCCGCCATCGACTTATTCTGCTTCAAGTAGAAATCCAGATCATTGCCTGCACAGTACTCCAGAACTGTGCAGAACCTGTCCAACACATTACATCAGATCAGACTTATTCTACATCTGTACAGAAAACATTAACCTCATGCTTTCCTTAAGAAAGTTTAAGGATGTTTGAAAAGGTTACTTTTTATTGACAAAATGTGTTTTAGTCTATCCTCATTTCAGTTTAGTTACTATTGCAAGGCCAATGATAAGACTTTAATGCACATATCAAAATTATTAATTTCATGTAAACTAACTTACGAGTCCCTGTCGATTGAAAAATGGTCATAAAGTTTGACTATTCGAGGATGATCGAGCTCTTTGTGAATCCTGTACTCCCGACAGGCGTGTCTGAAAAGACAAATGCATTATTTAGTCCTAAATTTAGACTTTAAACAGTTTCATGTTCAAAGATAAACATCAGTGATGCTGCAGCACCGAGTCAAGGCCCGTTCACAGTTTCAGACTCACTTGAGGTAGTTTTCCTTCTTCTCTTCTCTCCAGTTTTTGTTGAGCTGGTAGATTTTAATGGCCACATACCTTTGCTCGGCTAAATCAAAAGCCTGCAAAAGAATTATAATTCAGTAACAGTGCAGTCAACTAGCTATGCAATTCCACTAAAGCAGCAGGGCTATTCAACTGGCGGCCCGGGGGCCAAATCAGGCCTACTGGTGAGCACATTTTGGCCCACCAATGGGTTCCTTTTCAAATAAAACTAGATTTTAAATTGTAAAACAACCTTAAATTATGACAATAACTGTTGAATGTCCGGCCCCTGAGCTCTTGACTTTCTGTAACTGTGGCCCCCGAGCAATTTAGTTAAATAGACCTGCACTAAAGGATGCGAAACAGTAGTTTACAACATGCAGAAATGTCCCAAGTCTCATGAGAACCTTATGCTGAAACCTAAAATTCTCTTTTCATAATTTAACTAAGGAATAAAATTAGGTATCTTTAAAGAAATTGAAACTGTAGATGGCACATACAGTACTTACTTTAAAAACTTCACTAAAGCCACCTCTTCCAAGTAAATGTAAAAGCAGGTATCGGTCATTCAGCGTAGGATGATCACTAAATCTGCAGAACAAAATTTTGTTAAACTGATTGACCTTAAAAATAAAACAAAAACTGCAACATTATAAAAAAATTTAAAAAAAAAACAGAATTTAAGATAATCCATACTTGGAGGTGTCCTCATTATGAATCCTCTTGAGCTCCCGGATGTGCAGGCTTCTAACCCGCTCCAAATGTTCCAGCTCTGTCTGGATCTCTGCTTCTTCCTGTTTCACAATCATAATTTATCACCCATCTCATTCTCAGAAAAACCTTACAAGTAAAACCACTTAAAACCAGTGCAACTGTTGATCTGGTACCTTTTTTAAGCGACCAATTTGAAGTTTGAAAATCTCCTCTTGCTGCCGGTATTCTGACAACGACAACCTGCATTTGACAGCGCCGAAAGAAGACAAAGATGAAGTGCAGATTCACTTCAAGTGATGTAAATGAACATTTTTTACATCCTTTGAAGTTTGTCATGCTCTAAGTCCTATAATAACAAGATTTTCAACTTTGTCAATGTCAACTTTATTTATGTAGCCCATTTAGAAACAACGGTGTTGAGCAAAGTGCTTCACAAACAAGAAATCAGCAATAAAATAAATGAAAGACCAAACATTAAAAGCACAGGTTTAATAAAATAGGCTAAGAACAATAAACAACCTCAGAGGCAGAGATGGAACTCAAATCAAAATGTATTAAAAGCCAGAGCAAAAAAAGTGAGTTTTTAGGCAGGATTTATCACCCTGTACGGACTCTGCAGAACAAATATCATGATTGTTCCAGAGTCTGGGGGCAGCCACAGCAAAATCCTGATCCCCTCTGCATTTTAATTTTGCCCTCGGCTGCACTAAAAGCATCCGGCTGGATGATCTCTGTGTTCAGTTTGGATAATAAAAATGCAAAAGATCTATTAAGTAACTGGTGCCAATCCATTTCAAACTTTAAAAGGGAGTAGCGGTAAATCTTAAAATGTATTAAATTTTAAAACTAATATGGAAAGGAACAGGTAAATCAGTTAAAACAGGAATGATGTGGTCATGCCTTCTGGTTCCTGTTAAAAGACGCGCAGCAGTGGGCGATGGAGAGACGATTTTTCCAAACCAACATATAAAGAGTTGTAATAGCCCAGTCTGGTGGTGATGAATGCATGGATGAGAGTTTTGAGGATTTTAATAATTAATCAGATTCCCTGAGCTGATATGATGTTATCATGCAAATATTTACACTTAGGAAAGATGCATTTCCATGCTCAAGGAGAATCAGTTTGCTAGCTAGTAGTAGCTATCAACACAACTACATGGCTCATCTGAGTAGTTCAAGGTTACCAGTACCGGTAATTAATTGTGGCAGGCCTATTTTTCACATTATAATGTAAGTCTAATAAGTTCCTGCAGTGCTGCACCACAGTGTTAGATAAATCTCCTGAAAAGAAAATCGCTAAAAGAATAAATAAACAAACCAGATCCTAACTGTTCAGTTAAACATATTTTTTGTCTATTTAACATGTTTGAAGCAACTAGTGCTCAGGCTGAATGTGCTCATAAATTCTCTGAATTTAATCTACTTCCACTTTGAAGTTGTAAAAAGAATAAAAACATAGTACATAAGTGTCATTTTAAATGAAGTATGGTATATGGTAAGTATGGTAAACTAGAAGTATTAAGTAAATCAAGCAAAACCTTGATTAAAAACGTGATTAATTGACCGTCTTGAATAATGTTTAACAAGATACCAACACAAATATACTAAAAGACATAAAAGCTACACAAAATTAATGAATTACAGGCGTTAGATCTTATTGCCCCAGTCCATGTGATGTCTTTGCACAGTTTATCTCTTACGTTTCACTCTCCTGGCCATTGTTTCTGCTCCTACGTTTGCTCTGTTCCATGTTGGGTGGGGGCGCCTGTGCTGGTGGAGGTTTCCTCTTCCCCAGCAGCTTCCTCTGCCTTTCAATGTCCTCCCTCTGTGAGTTGATTTGTTCTTGCTGCCTACAACACATTCAATTTATCTGATATGAACCTGTTTTTTTTGTGCCTGAATGTCAACAAATGCCTGTTGCTTTCTACATGCTAACCTGATGAGGTTCTGGAAGGCGTATCCATTTGTCCATTGCTCTGTGAAGGAGGCTCCATGGCGGACCGTGGTGAAGTGGCCTAAACGTAGCCGATCCTGCATGCTTTTGTCCCTGCAGGACATCTTTTCCTGCTTTGACTGCAAAAACAATACATCAGATGATTTAAAGATTTCAATATGGCCCTTTTTTTAAACTGCATCCATCATGACACTAGTCAAGTGTTCACACATATAAACAACAAAAGCAAAAAAATGTTTTGCTTTTCAACTCAGATGTCTTGAGTCCAGTAACTGTTCACCTTGTCAACCAGCAGCTTCTTGCTCATCTTCACACACTTGTTTAGCCGCTCCTTGTAGAGCTCGAGCATCTTCTGCTGCTCATCTACCTGCCGCCTCAAATCACAATTAGCCTGCGAAAAGTTGCAGCATCAGAACAAAGTAGGCCACAACGACGTTTTCAAATCAGCAAACTCACTCACAAGGAGTTGCAATTAGTCTGTAACTAAATATTAGCTGGGGTTGCTGTTGCTACATGCTAGCAAAAAAGTTGCCGCTTACCCTCAGCAAGGCATCTATCCTCCCTTCTGTCTTTTCCAGATTTGAGTCCTTGACCTTCTCTATTGCTCTCAATTTCAGCAAAGTCAGTTCTGACTGAAAGATGGCAAAGGATAAGTGTAAGTGCAAAGACAGCTGGATTTATTGTCATTTAAATATCCACATCTCAGCCAACTGCATAATATTCAACTCCAGAAGACAAATAATAATAATAATAATAATAAGCACTGAGATTATAAAGACACAGTGTAGGCAAGTACAAAAACTTTCTGAAAGTAAAACATGAACTTTCAAAGTTTTACTAAAACTATAATAAAGGAAATACATGTGGAAAATTTGTATTAATTGGTTATTCAGATTAGTTACCTGGGTTGCTTTGTGTGATAAAGTTGGTGTATGTGTTGTCCTAAATGAGCTGCAAGTCGAGGAGTCTGTGTGAGTTGAGCCTGTCGATGAAGGATTGCAGAGCTGAAACTAACAAAAAGCAGAAAAATTGTTAAAATCTATTAATTTTATAAAACAGAGCAAAAAATAATCATAAAGTAGCTGTTAGAGAGACAAAACAACAATCGAGTTAAATGTACTAAAATACTAACAGCTATTAATTTGAAAAATGTGCTTTAGCTCTGATTTATTTTTTATTTTTTTACACACAACAGCTTTAAACAAACAGCAGAGCAGCTAGGAGCAGTGAAGGTGGATACTGGTGCTCACTGGAGGATAAGAAAGTGAATGCTGTGAAGAAGAGCGCAGCAGCACATGGATGCTCCCAGCAGGACCAGAGCCACTGCTGCCGGCACACTGCTGATGGGGCATTTTACATGAACGTACAAAACCAAGAGAAAGAGCAGAGTGGTCAGTCAAAAAAGGCTGAATGAACAAAGTTAAAGGTGAGACAGTAACTTTAGGATGCAAACAGAAATGTAGCAAGAAATAAACACTCAACAGACTATTAATTTTAGATTAATTTAGCTTGGACTCACCTCAAAAGAATCACCTGTGCTGTGGCCCCTCCCCTTTCCTATAAAGAAATGGAATAAAGATTAAGAAAATACAATCAATAATAAAACAAGCTAATTATGAACTTGAAATTGAACAGTTAAAGTCAACAGTAAAGACTTGACAAGAATAAATAAATAAAAACATTTGTAAGTATGGAGAGCTTTTAAAACTGTTGGTGGACAGATTGGACACACCTTGGCTGTTGCCGTCACAGAGGTCTCCTTTTCTCTTCCTGCTTCTCCTGTTGGCTTTTTTCTCTGGTGTCTGGCATGAGCAAGAAAAACAGCTTCCATTTACATTCTTCAAAAACTTTGATTTTTTTTTTTTTATGTGAAAAACCAAAATAAAAACAAAATGATGGTAAATTGTATCATCAACTGTTGAAGTTGAGCTTTATACTCAACATCTTATGCAATAAAAGTTTGCAAGCCCATACTTGTTCAAAGCATGTGGAAATAAGAGCACAAACGGTCACTTTTTGTTTTATTTGTTGTATTTTTTTTCCCTACCTCTGATTCCTTGTCACTCAGTGACACTATGCTGCACATAGACTGGTTTGATGACTCACTGGTGGCTGAACTCTGAATGAGAGAAACAAAAGATACAATTGATTAGTGATTTCTCACTCGGATCACATTCTGCTTTGTACTAAAACTGCATTCACAGATACGCTAAATGTTACAAAACATAAACCCACTTTCATACTAAATTTATTATCATCCTGGAAGCTAAAAACTCTTTTTTTAATTATTAGTTTCTTATATTTAGGGAAGCTTCAGTGTATTTTTCTAGTGAGTAAAGCTGTAATAAGAAATACAATTAAAATAAAATCAGTCAGTGTACCAGAACGGGTATGTATCCTAAGGGTAATGTGTAAATCCTTTGCCTGCATCCAGTTAGTATAATCAGTTTACTCATTCACAGCCAGCAGATGGGACTTGGAAGAAATCAAGGTTTCTGGGGCAGAAGGCTAAGGCTTTGAAGGCCTGTTGGCTTTCTGCTACACAAGGCCTCAAAACGTCACGTCACCAAGCTCAACATCTTTTAACTCCCATATAGACTGTACATGGTCACTATAATGTCTTAACCGCATCCTAATGTACGTTCTGCTGCTAACCTAATTATTCTTTTGAAGTATAATACAGGGAAAATAACAAATAGCAGCTTTTTTTTTTTCAGATGTGATTTTCTCAAGTGTGCATCCATCCACACAATCTACAGTAGAGTTGTAGAATAGCATGCAGCTGATTCAGCTCGCCTGCAGTGTCATTTTAGGGTCGCTTGACTCCAGAGAAACAAGGAGCTGCTAGTCAGCTCCCATGTCAGCCAAAACAGAGCTCCCCTTGTTTTACCTTTAGCTCGAAACATAGCTCATTCTACTCAAGGCAACATGAGAAACACAGAACAAACTGAAGGCGAAGATCACTTCCAAGCCCTTCTAAACTAAATAAATAACAAAAATCTATTTGTGTTAGCATTCCCTGTAAGTCTATGCAATGAATGCCAGAAGAAAAGCTGAGATACTCTCAGACATTGAAATTACTTCAATCTTCTTCTTTCGGCTTTTTCCTCTTCAGGGGTTGCCACAGCGAGTCATCCTCCTCCATCTCACTCTGTCCTCTCTCCAACTACGTCCATGTTCTCTCTAACTGCATCCATATAGCTCATCTTTGTCTTTTTCCTGGCAGCTGCATTTCCAACATCCTTCTACCAATGTCCCTCCTCTGGACATGTCTGAACCATCTCAGTCTGCCCTCCCTAACTTTATCTCCCAGTTGTTCAACCTGTGCTGTACCTCTGATGATCTCATTCCTAATCTTATCCCTCCTTGTCACTCCTAAGGAGAACCTCAACATCTTAATTTCTGCCACTTCCAGTTCTTTCTCCTGTCTTTTTGTCCATGTCTCTGTCTCCAGACCATACAACATAGCTGGTCTCACCACTGTCTTGTAAACTTTTCCTTTGACCTTTGCTGACACCCTTTTGTCACAAATCACTCCTGAAACTTTTCTCCATCCACTCCATCCTGCGTGGACTCTCTTTGAGTCTCCTGACACAACCCTCACATTTACCTGGACTTGGGAACAGCACAAGAGACACACTGGCTTGCGCTCCCTAGTGGCTGGTTTATATGAATGTAGAAAACAAGATCTCGTTCATGGGATGTTAAGACATCGCCAACAAAACCAACATGTTCAAGCTATGTTGGGTGGAGTGGGCTTGAAAGGAGGTGTCCCATCAAAACGCTTAGCAAACAAGGGCCACTCAAGGGCCTCCTTGGCAGGTAAAGCTCATCAGGTAAAGAGACAACCAGCAGGAGCCCCTCAGTCTTGACATTTTTAGCTACTCCCAGGCTGCAACGGCTTGTGTCGGGCGGCTGAGTTTAGATTGGAGCTGGATACAGGTATTTAGTTCAAGTTGAGTTGTTTACACTGCTAATTATTTCCCAACTTTTTCTAATGGCTGGACAGGACCAGCATCCAGGGTTTTATCCTCCTCTCACCTGCTGTAGCACTAGGGAGGCCATTTGGTCCAGTTTGTTCATAATTCAGTTCAATTCATTCATCCATCCACCCATCCATTATCTTTACCCAACTTCCTTTTCGGATCACAGGGGTCACTGGTGCCCATGTCAAGCCATCAGTGTGCGAGAGGTGGGGTACACACTGGACAGGTCACAAGTCCATCACAGGCCACGTAGAGGAACGAGACAAACAACCATTTACTCTCTCACTCACATTTAGGGACAATTTAGAATCAATCCAGTTTATTTATTTAAACTGAATTTTTATAAAAGTTCTTTATGCTGTTTAATAACTTTACAGAATCATATATAAAACAAAGAGTATTAGTCCAAGCACTGAACCCTGAGGAACTCCATGACTAACTTTGATGTAAGAAGATTCATAACTTACATTTAGAAACTTTAATTTATTAGATAAATACAGTGTGATTCTAATCATTTTAGAGCTGTTCCTGTTCATGATCCAGGCTAACCCATAGAAGGGGAAGGACCCAAATAATGCAGAAAACTAAGGTGACGTACATGAAGTTATGAATTACTATAAAGCTCAGGGAGTTTGCAGGAGGCAGACTTAACAAAAGAAAAGTGTGATAAAGTTAAAACAACAACAAACCAAAAACAAACTTAACTTAAAAAACTGGCATGACAATAGGGGGTGGAAGACAACGAACTGGCAAAGAACAGAGGAAAACTTGGGAGTACAGTATACGGATATGCTGCAGGAAGTAATTACACTGAGCTGCAGGGGGCGTGTTTGACTGAATCCAGGTGTAGACAGATACAGGAATGGAAACAGGTGTTAACTTAATCAAAAACCCAAAGGAATCGACTCTAACAATAAAACAGCAAGTGAGGTACAAAACATAGGTAAGAAATGACAACTCTAGAATACAAACAAATGAACGCTAAAAACAAGATTACTTAACAAAACATGAAAAGAAAGCACAAGGCATGACATGAATGATTCTTTTTTTGAGTAATTTTATCAAGAGTTCAACTTTTTTTTTTTTTTTTTTTTCTATTAGGGAAAATATATCAGGGGTCAAACAGCTCATTTCCCTGTTTGCAGATGAGAATGACAGTTTCAGTAATTGTCTCTTTGTATCCTGCAGTTTTTCTCTCTGCGTCTCTGTGGTCACTTTTATTTAATAAAAGTTCTACACAGATGGGGAGATTCTCAGATGGTTAGAGGGTTAAAACTGGTCCCTAGATGAATCAACCACACATCACAGTCCCCCACTGCTAGCTAAATGCTCCACTCAGCTACTTTTTAGTTTCTCCTGGAGTTTGATATCTGTGACATTGCTTTGTTCACGGCTTATGGCCCAGGAAAAAAGGGTGAGGAAGCAAAATGGAAAGATACTTTCTTGAAATAAAAATGGCAACATCTGCAATTTTTTTTAAGAAAGTGAATGGCTAATTTTCCTTTTTTTTTTTTTTTTAAATGAACTTCCTCTATTTTTAGGAAAGGTTACCACACTGGTCACTGTCAATCAGTGTCTGAAGATCCATGTCTTTTCTATTCAAGCTGAAATGTGTCATTGCTAACCGCTTTCTCTTTCATAGACAGATGGTCAACAAAACCAATTAACCTTTTTGTCCCCCCTTCAGTTTTTCATCTGCGACACCATTCTTTTCTCCACTCGGGTCTACCCATCAGGGAGGAGGTTGGCACAACCTGAGCGTTTTCATCAAGAAGAGCACACAACTGGATGGTGGGCTTAAACTACAGAGGTGGGCCAACTCGCTTCGTGTCCTCTTTTAGAATCCTTGAAAAGTTAAAGACATAGTCAGCCGAACAGGAGAGGCAACACCAGCAACACTTTTTTTATTGCATTTTGTTCAAAAACACTAAGTTCAAATTTAATTGAAGATTATCCACAATGTGCTCCAGGATGTTTTTCAAAGAAAATAAATTGTTTAGAATGCTTATAGGAAAGCAATCCCTGCAAGCTTAAGTGTCCATGGCAGATATAGATCAGAAACGCCATAATATCTTACCCTAATATAATTTCATCCGCTAAGCAGGAACGTTATAAGACTCAAAAATGCCTGCAGTAACAGAATGTCTCGCTGGCTTCATGTGGACTAGAAAATAAATTATAAAGGGAGGAGATGCAAGCAAATTATCTTTGTTTACTTACACCACAGTAAAAAGGAAGTTTAAAAAAAATGCATTTCATTTTCATTTTTTTAAGAAAGATCACATACGTATTTTAGTTGATGCATATTTAACTTAATTTTACATTATTTAATTTTATTTTACAAAACATGTCTGAGTTCAGTTTACTTTAAAACTGATATACAGGTTTGCTCACGCATGCTTTACACCTGTAACATACAGTATTTGTGTACCGGTACTTACTATGATCCATGCAGTCATTGAGAACAATCCATGCAGCATGGATGGTTTATTTAAAATGTTACAGTATTTAAATTTAAATAGTAGAGAAGAGAAGTGCAGCAGGACATCCAAGGGGTGTCACACAGCTTCAGCTCTGAAGCACAGAGCAGAAATGTACTTCTGGATTAATTACACGGAAACAACTGAACATAGAAGCTCTAAAATAACAAACAAAAAAAAAAAAAAAAAAAAAAAAAAACTTTTAAAACTTTTTTATTTTGTTATTATTATTATTTTTACGATGTGACAGACACAATAGGAAACTTTACTTTCAAGCAATATAAAAACTAGAAAGCATAAGGTGGTGGCCATATTGGCAACCCAGTTTCTGATAGTATTCTTTGTATGTCTAGATGTAGCCACACACCAAAATGGTAGACTAACATATGTGCTGGGGGACTGAAACAGACGTACAGAAAAAAACACAAACATAGTACAGACAGGGAAAAAAAATTCACAGAAAACTGAAAAAACAAACAAAAAAATAACGTCAACTTGTAACTGAATGTTTAATGGCTTTTTTTCACACCTTTTATTGTAATAATTCCCATTGCAATATTAGAGAGGGTATGTTCATACAATGTGACCAAACAAGACAATTTACTTTACTGCCTGGTCAACCAAATAGTTGACCACAGTTTGAGTCACTAACTTTCAAGAACGGAGTGACTCTAACCTAACAAACTGATTGAGCCATCTCTACCATTCAGTTAAAGTATGTAATGCTGAAATGTGCCACCAGATGGCACTGTGACAGTAAATGGTAGGTTCTTTCCCTCCTCCAAACAGGAAGCCAAAAAACAAGGACATCAAGCATGGCGTTGTGACTGTTTTTGGGTTAAACTTTGAAAGGTATGGATACTTATTTATTTATTTATTTTACATATTTTGGTGGTAAAGGCCTTGATAAATAGAATTATGATCCTTAGTACAGCACAAAAACTCAAATTATGTTTACTATTTTTTTTTAAAAATGTGCTTGACCAAATGTTTGATTCTTCAGTTCATGCTAGCAAATTTAAGCTAATGTAATGTAAAATGATAAGTTGCTATAAAACCAACTTACTCAAACCATCTTGTTTATCTATTTCTGTAAATATGACTTTTAAAGTGTTAGAACATCATGAATATGCTGAAGGAATTTTACATCTCCTTGTTTCTTTATAACGAGAAAAATGCAGAAAGAATCTCAATACTATTTTAATGAAATGAGGTTAGTTGGTGTACATGTACTACTAGCTCAGGTAGAAGTTGTTAATTATAATTTAATCTTTTTAGCAAGTTTCACAAAATGCACACTAAAGTACTGGGTATGGGTGTTATTATAAAAAAAATAATTGATTGTTGTCATCAACCACCGAAGAAAATAAGAAAAAAACAAAACAAAACAAAAAACATGTTTTTCATAGAGTTTGTCTTAGTGGGGTAGATAAAGGTTAATTAGTTTGTGTGGTACCTGCTCATCCTGTTTTTAAGGTCATCAAACATTTGAATATATACATTATTTTGGTGATAATGTAGTAATATTTATGCATCATTCTGCAGGAAAAGGCTGCTTTCTTGTTAGATGACACCTGTCTGTTATGAAGCCGCAGCACATACTGCATTCTACATATGGACGTGGACATACTCTAGGCTGTCTGGTGCTAAACAGGATTGACAGAATAAATGTAGAGCGATCTAACAAGTACTGTAGGATCAAAAGTTGTCCACTGAATATCCACGATAAAATGTCTTTGGATTTCTGATCTCCGTCTGTGTGTTTGTTTCAAGGCACCGAGCACCGTTGTGCACTTCACTTCCCCTTTTCCCTCCGCATCTTCATGAAGGGACAGACGTGAGTGATGGCACCTGGCACAGGTGGGTACTTTTTTCGGCGAAGGGAGAAGAGCGATGACAGCGTCAGCTTAATGTGTTTTTCTCTGTCAGACACACACCTCACAATTTTGAGGCAGTTTCTAAACATCGACACACCAGCAGTGACACTGACACCCACAGCTCAACATTGGCACACACACACTTACGCCCCCCTCTCACACACACACTCAAATGATAGGATACTGAGTACATCACTTGCCAGCATCTGTTAAAAAAACTCTGCAATGGATTCTGCTAAAACTAACCCAACAGTTTCACGAGTTGTAAAGTTTGATAACACTGATAAAAGTGAAACGTGATTTTATGGGTAATTTCATCTCATGTTCAAGGTCAAGAGAAAATAGGAGTCTTTAAAAAAAAACAAACTAGCAACTATTGTAACTTCAGCGGAGGTGAAAATGTGAGAAACGTTCTGGGACTGGTGTTTCAATGAAATGAGTAATACAAACACGAAGACAAATGTTCTCTTGACCTATAGACCCAGAGTCATTGTGGGTGTCTGGAGCTCAGCTGATACACGTTTCAATTTAGTTTCTGTGATTCTGCACCGCTAGAGCTGTAGTTTTGGCAAACTCTGGGCCAACGCTTGATGGGGGTTTGTACAAATGAGGAGTTCAGTGAAAATTTGCGTATTTTCTCGCCGTTTTGCGTCCCCAACAATTGCAGTCTAGTGAGATACTTCAGGTTCTGCATTTTGATAGATATCAGATGATCAGATTTAACTTTTCTTTACCAAAGTTGATCAAACTACCTTCTTCTTCTTCTTCTTCTCCTGGCAGTTCCCTCTTCAGGAGTCAATACATTGAGTCATTCCTCCATCTTCCTCTGTCCTCACTCCAACTGCCTCCATGTCCTCTCTAACTGCACTCATACTGTATATCTCCTCTTTGTCTTTTTCCTGACAGCTGCATTTCTAACCTCTTTCTATCAGTATACCCACTGTCCCTCCTCTGGACATGTCCAAACCATCTCAGTCTGGCCTCTCTAATTTTTATCTCCCAGTCGTTCAATCTGTGCTGTTTCTCCGTTGATCTCGTTCCTAATCTTATCCATCTTTATCAAACTTATAAATATTTTGTATTACTTAGTTTTTGTCACCTCTCAGAAATTAATTTTTGATTACCCTTAGACAGCTCGAGTCAGAATATGACACAGCAGGTACACTAACAGTGAAACTATTAGCTTATAGGGCAATGTAGACAAATAACTGGAGCCCAAGTGAAAAGGTTACCCCATTAGACTGTGAACTTTGAAACGTTGGCGTGAGGAGACAGATGTCTGTATTTACCAGGCAAAGAAGTTAGATCTGTTTCCTGGCAGGCATCACACAAACGGGAGAACGCAGGCGTTATCACTGAGGGCCGCATTCCAGTTGTAGGAGGTTCAGATCCTAAACGTGTTCTACAAAACAATCAGCAATCCCAGCTGAAGAGGTGGTGTGCAGTCCTCGTTAGTACGCCTGTGTTTCCCCGCTCTTTGTTTCAAAATGTTTTGCACAAAAAGACCGACTGCGTAGCACAAAAGCTCAAAACTGAATTTTCTTAATGTAAACCGCACTGAATGCTTTTTGTTGTGACTGTTCTTTACATGATTAAACTACAATAATTTTGATTAAAAAATAATTAACAGTTGAAGTAGTATTTCATTATGAACTTCACTTGAAGCGACACAAAAGGGACAATAATGATTAGATAATACATCTGTGATTATGAACTTTGTAACTATATTTACTGCTTGAGGTGAGTAAAATATTAAAAAACCTTTATCAAATTATTTATTTCGGACTGGTATTATTTATTTTATATTTTAGGATTATTATGTAAGTTGTAGTTTTGTGCAGTTTATGAATGTAGGAGTAGCAGTCTGTTACGGACTGAGCATGGGTGGCACAGTGGTAGAGCAGCCAGCGTGAGACTGAAAGTCGTAGGTTTGATTCCCCACATGGCAAGAGAACTATTTCCAAACTGCTCCCAGGGGCTTACACAGCTGCTTGCTGCTCCACCTGGGTGTATCTCATGTGTGATGGGTCAGATACAGAGGACAGAGTTTGTCATTGTATGTGCACATAAAAAATTATAACAATACACAAGTGGCACATTCACTTTCTTTCATTAGCCACAACTCTCCATGAGGAATTACAAGATTAGTATTTATTAGAAAATTATCCATCCGTTTCCTTTTACCTGCTTTTGCCTTTTTGAGTCATGGGGGTAAATGGTGCCCATATCCAGTGATCACTGTGCGAGAGGCAGGGGACACCCTGGACAGGTCTCTAGTCCATCACAGGGACAC
>JARVLU010000489.1:16094123-16107373 GCA_031762415.1 Simpsonichthys santanae
TCCAGTTTACGACCGAATCAGTATCCGACCGGGTTGTTGGAACGGATCTCGGTCGGGAACCGAGGACTACCTGTACTCAAGGCTATGAAAAATATAACAAGAATGTAATTGAGTTGTAAAGCTTTTATGACATGTTAAAACGTGTTGGTGTATTTAATGGGAATAAATTAATCTGCTAGTGCTGTCATACATGCAGTAGCTTAAATAGTATTTGACAATACAAAATAAGAACGTGCGTTTACCATACTTATTATTTATGTATGAAACAAATAAAAAAAAGATTGCAGTTAAATTTGGTTTACTAATCATTTGAATTCTCTTTTCTGTCATTGTAGCTATACTCAGTTTGGAACTGAATCAAATGATGCCCAGTTAGACCAAAATAAAACACAAAACTAACAAAAAGAAACAATACAAAGATAGTTTTAAAAGTTAAAGTGGGTCTGCCTAATGGCATCCAAGTTAAAAAGCTCAATGCCAAAGTCACGAAGTATTTAAAAAAATGTTAGTTATTAAAATTAATATCTATCAGCAACTTGTATATAAAATACAATATGTTTGTATCAGAATATTGAAGGAGATCAGCAGTCTTATTGTGGAATAAAGAGATGTTGCACATCTTTTATTTCATATAATCGTACGTTTGAGAAAGTTATGATATTCCTTTAGTGTTCAATAAACTCTGAGTCTTAATCCAATTTTATTTAGAAATCCCTTTAAAACTCCTAAAAGTAGAACAATTTTTTATTTTTCTTATTTTGGCTGCTCCCTGTATGCCGGACGCTGTTCCCGATACTACCACAGCCCTCTGTGTGGAGCAGAGAGCTGCCATCTAAAGTGCCTGGGGGAGCAGCCGATGGGGGTTAAGTGCCTTGCTCAAGGGCCCAGAGTGGGGTAAATGAACGTAGAGACAGTCAAAGTGGCAACCTTCCTATCACAGGCCCACCTTCTCTAACCTCTGCACAACCATTCCCCTCGTACAGTGCACTACAGTAAAACAAGTTGTTCAGTAAAACCTACAAATAAAAGAATCAGGAATAAAACCCTAACTTTGTAAAAGGTAACAAAAGTCAAACAATAAAGTTGAGTTTTAAGAGAAGATTTACTGTAAATGCATCTAAGGATGTCTAATGTGAAAAGGCAACACGCATTTTGACCCCACAGCTCCAAAAGGAAGAGTTCCTTTAGGTTTACACTAGTTTTTAGTACAACTAGGAGCAGCTGAACTATTAATGAACTAATCCTAAAGGCTACAAAGTAAACAAACAAAACAACAACAAAAACTGACCCTATAGTGTATGTCACTGTTGTAAATTGAAGCATTTGCAAGTAACAAAGTTATAGTTCAGACTTTTTGATGTGGGGTTCTGTTAAAATGTTAGACATTGTCTTACCTGTTGTAGATAGCTTGTTTATTCAAACAATCTGGAGAGATTTTTTTTTTTTTTTTAATATAGCTAGAAATCTTTTGTATTATTCATAACTTCTCTTTTTGGTGCAGTTTATGTTGTAATTGTGCTCAAACCACCAAACATCCTGACAACCTGGAAAGATTTAGTTAAATTCCATTAAAATGTAATAGTTTGGTGGTTAGCTGTGTACACCAGACTGCACCTAATTTAACGTTTGAGGTGAATGCCTGTCTTTAAACCACCCACTGCAGTCTGCTGGGGATATATCCAGCTTTTCTCTGCTGCAGAGTTGGCGTGTGGTCAGAGCAGGCGGAAAAGCCTCTGCAGCTTCGCTTCACTTCCACATATCCAGTCAGTGATATTTACTCAATGTGACAATGTTTCTGTAAAACAAAGATGTGCAAATATATAACTTTTCAGCAGAAAGTAGCTTCCATGCTAATCATATATGAGCATCTTTTGTTTCTTCTGCTCCCCTGTGTTACTTAGGAACTAGCCAGAATTTTGAACACACACCCTTTACTCTGAATTATTGAACACTTGTAACGGCGTCGTATTTCTGAGTGCTTACAAAGATATTTGAGATGTTTGTGTTTTTACATGTCACAACCAAGAATTTGTGCCTCTTTGCACTGTGCATGTTGTCACTGTATTGTGGTTTTCAACCAACCAAACCACAATGCTCTACAGCTGCAGCAACAATCGTATTATTATATTGGTAAAACAAACATAATTAAAGTCAGGTAAATTTACGTTGTGGACCTGGTATGTAATTGGCTGTCATCTCACAGAGGAGTTCATTATCAGAAAATCTGAGTGGTGCAACAGCACACTTGACCCAAATAGAAAAAGGCTGGACAGTTACCGTAATTTCCAGTCGATAAACCTCTACTTTTTTTCCACAGGTTTTGAACCCCACATCTAATAAAATGATGCGGCTAATTTATGGAATTTAATTTATTTATTATTTTTTTGACGGGCCAACAAGCTTCCTGCCGCCAAAACATTTAGCCTCGTCACACCCTGTCGCTCGCACAGCTGCCCAATACATGTCTCTTTTGAGCAGGTCCTCGTGACTCAATGAGACTATCTGTATAAATAAAGTTTAAAAAACAATCTGACCATTGAAAAATACCAAACAAGTCACAGCTGAACCAATGAAACAGGGAGGAGAGAATGGGGAGGTGGTGGTGGGTGTGACTGGTGGTGGTGGTGGTGGTGGGGGGATTCCCCTGCATGCGCAAAGCAACTTTGCTCCACGGAGCACAAGCTTGCAGCAGGAGGAATATGAAGATAGAGATCAATGACTTCCTGATAGGCTACTCTATATGTTTTATTCATTTTTAACCAGAGTGTTAAAAGCATTGTTCAGAAAACAATACTGTATATATATATATATTTGTTTATGTTACTGGTATGTATTTATTAAACGTAAAAATATATATATATATATTTCTATGTAAATATCTCATGTTACAACATGAACAACAGTGGCTTATACACAAGTGTGGTCTATATATGTATACTTTAAAAAAAAAGTGTGCACGGCTTATATTCGGGTGCACTCTAAGGGAATCAAACAGACCTCCTTAAGTACTAACTGGAACCATCACTTTAATCTAATCAAACCATTCATATACAGTAATATGTTGCATGTCTAAAACTGCATGTACTAGGAAGTCATTAATACTGTAATGTGTTGTGGGTGCAAAATGGCCAGCTGTAATGAATCTCGTCCTTCAGCTTCATGTGTCATGTCTTCAGTCTCCTATGTTTATGAAATTTGAGTCTCTGTTGTTGAGATGATTGTTGTCACGCTGCAGAACAGGGGAATACTCAACCGGTTTCAGTAAAATTACTTCCTCTGTCTTATAAGGTGTTTTTATTTTAATTACAATTTATGTTAATATGGACGACATGGTGGGACAGTTGGTAGAGCTGTTGCCTCTCAGCAAGAAGGTTGCTGGATCAACTCCCGGCTGGGGGTCTTAACTATAATCTGTCAGTTTCACTGATATTGAGCAAAAATTTGGAGCGGTAGTTGCTGAGAGTCATTTTCAACACATACTTCAGTAGCTAACAAATCTAGCAAAATGTTTCACATGACATGTATAATGTCATTTATAAAGTTTCACCAAACAGCCATAACTCTTTTCCTTCTCATCATAAGATGATCTCAGTTTAAAGTGCTTGTAACATAATTTGTATTAATGCATTTTTGGAAAGATAACGTCAATAATGCATTGCAAAAAGAAGTTCAAGCAGCTGAGATGAACAGTTGAGATATTCTCATGTACTGTAACAGGAAGTGATAAATGGAAGCACTTGCATAGGAACGTTGCCACATTGAGTAGAAAAGAATGTGATGGTCCTTTAGATTATTCTGAGGCACTATCAGAGAGAGACCAAGAAGAGTCTTGAGTTCAAATATTGTTTCAATAAACAAAGTTTGGAGAGAGTGTTCCCCTTTTTAAAGAGTTCTCCTCTGATGTCACTTCCTGTTTTACTTTGAACCCACTTTTGGTGCCAAGTTGAAAAGATAATGTCAGGTATGTGACAAATTGGGTAAAATCTTATGTATTGTACCAATTTTTTTAAATATGAAGATGTTTTCACTTTTTTTGAATTTGTATGATATGGCACAGGCACTTGAAAACTCTGGCATTAAAGGCAATGGGTGAATTGTATCACTTTAAGAAATGCCAGACCTGTACTTAATCGTAATCTTTTGCTGATTGGCTCTTCAGTGATTTGGCAATAATTTACTGAAATGCCAAACAGATTATTCTGGATGTTCAATGAGAATATTCACAAAATATCAACAGCCCTTTAAAGCCCTTTTTGAAAAAGTTCATAACATGTTGGCTTGTGTCATCTTGGCAGTCCCTCATTGATGTCCTCTTTCGTTCAAGTTGTCTAAAAGTTTGGAATTTACTGCTGATGTGGATTTCCCCAAATCCACCTCAGCTCCACGTTTTAGTCTTTAACTGATGCTGTTTCTGCAGTTGTGATCCCATCTGTTGTGTAACAGCTCATGTGCAAACTGTTAAGGCTGAGATTCATTTTAAGGGTGCGGCATATCCGTGGGCACCTCTGGGGTCCTCTCAGGGAAAACCTTCTTCCATCCAAACATATCTTTGTATCCATGGCAATGCAGCTCCTGCCCTTTAGCAAACATCTGAGCTGTTCTTTTCTCTGTGGAAATGTTTATGCAAAAAGGCAGTTCCACCCAGTGACTGTGTGTGTGTGTGTGTGTGCGTGCGTGTGTGCATGCGTGCGTGCGTATGTCTTACAGTCCAAGTTTTTTATATACGCCATGTGCATGTTTTGGAAAGCAATGAAGAGAGAAAACTGTGATTAGGAGGAAGTTAGGGAACACAAAGAAAACGTCAAGATATAAAGGAATGTGGGAAAAATTAAAAAAAATATTCCTTTGTGGAATGTTTGGGTTTGCTAGGGCTGCAAAGGTGCTGGGACGTAAATGTAAATCTGAAGACAGAGGTGCATTCACGTAGATCCTTGCTGAAGTGTTTCCAGTCTCTCTTTAACAAACCCACCCAAACTTTTCTTCCATTTTAGCAGCAACCTTCAGTTTTCCTTTAGTTTCTCTCAGCTCTTCCATGGCGTCATAAATATTTCCACTGATGTAAATGAAGATTTGATTATTGACCAGATTTAGCTTTATTGACCATGTTCACTTTTAACAAACACAACTGAAGAAGAGTAAACAAGGTTTAAAACCATTCAGTAGCTACAGTGTGATGACTGGATGGTGTTATGGTTTCATATTTTGTATGACTTGTGGTTTTGATGAATTTAAACTGTATTTTAGGCAAGTTGTGATTTACAAAGTTAGTTTTACAAAACAAGAACATTGTTGAACTAAAAAAATGGAAAGGATTTCTGCTGCCACAATTAAGCTACCTTTGCAAACCCAACATGGGCTATAACTGAGGTACTTTGTAGTTTTACAGATTGGGCTTCAGTTTGGCACTAGGGTAGCTGAGACTGATCCCCAACTTATGCTTTGAACGTGAACTCTTCAATTAAGGTCTGTTTAAAACTTTGCCAATAATCATGGATGGAAACCATCCAGCACTGTTTACGAAATATCACAGGAACCCCTGAATAGATTTAGAAAACGTTCATATATTCAACTTCGACTGATTATCTTGGAATCAATCAAATTCAATATGTTTTGAACCTTGGCTGCCTCAGATGCATCAGTGGGGGAGAAGACGGACTCCAGAAACCATCTTATCACCATCAAACTGGTTTACCCACTGTGCGAGTGTGCTACTTATGGGACTGAGTTTGTTGTGGCTCCTTAGACTGATGAAGTCTTTTGGATGAAAGACAAATGTTTCAACATAAACTGTCCAGAGGGCCTGACTTTAAGTTTGTTGGGTCCAATTCAAGATGGTTGCCACAGCTAATTGACTGTAGATAACCCAAAAAAAAAATGACCCTCAACCAGTTCGAAATTTATTGAGGACAAGTTTGATCTGGTAGTACCTGAGGGTGATCCTCATCAACAGCATCATGTTATTTTTGAGGTTTTACCCAAACCGTTAAAGCTGTACATGAGATGGTCCATTCATCCATCCATCATCTTTTTTTTTATTTTATTTGTTTTTATTTTTTATTTTTTTCATTTACCCTTTATTCATACAGGTAGTCTCACTGAGTCACAAGAACTAATTTTCAAGAGAGACCTGTTTAGGGAGCAGATGGTTAAGGGCCTTGCAGGGGCCCAGAGTGGGATGAGGCAGGTGTGGGTGTTTCACATTTACCACCCACATTTTGATGTTGACGGTACCGGGAGTTGGACCTGTGACTTTCCAATCACAGGCCCATCTTCATTAACTTCTTCCATTTTTGGGTTACGGGGGTTGCCGGTGCCCATGTCCAGCAATCACTGTGCGAGGGGCGGGGTACACCCTGGATGGGTCTCAAGTCCATCACAGGGCCTACATGAGATGGTCTTGGTTTTAAACTCTGGCATGAAAGACAGCAGACAATATGTGTTCCTTCAAGCAATGCTAGGTTATTCTGTTAAAGCAGTCATAAAACAAACAAAAAAAAATATCTTGCCTGATGACGTCTGAGTTCTTTATTGTATGGAGGGATCAAGGATCACACGTTTGCACTGAATTTACTCAGTGAATCCGAGCGCCTTCATGCTTTTAACCATGCTTCTGTTTGTGCTTACTGTGGTATTCACACGTCTCAACACCAAATAGTTGAACAGAGTTTGGCATCTTCATCTCAGCTTGCCAGATGTGTTCTTTTTATCCGTTGCCCGACCTCATCTGAATAATACGTGTCATGAAATGAGGGAGTGCTGTCCTCGTGATCCAGTCTTTTTAATTGTTGTTTGAAAGAAAAGATGGACGATCAGGCCTATCTGTGCAAGAGGCACACAAATCTCTGAGCTTTGAACCAGATCATTATTTTCTTTGAATGAGTTATAAAGCATGAACACAATAATCCAGAACTGCAGATGATTTCCTAAAATATAAATTGTGAATTTTGTGAATTGAGAAAAAGATGGACCTACAAATGTTTTTATCATTGCAAAAATAAATCTATTTTTTAATTTCAGATCTCTGAAATAGGATCAGTTGAACACAGTAGAATTCAAGCGACCTAAAACAAACAGTAGTAAGCACATATTTTCAGTACCCAGTTCAACCAGTTAGTACCAGCAGATAAATGTTATTGGCTAAGGACAAGAGCCTTTCAAGATTTTAAAGCATCAGGAAATAACACATGATTGTTGCAAAGTTTTTGCTTCTACAGGAAAACCTTTTCTGAGCGGGAATTAGTTGCATTGATGTTGTCATTAAGTTCCTTTGTACTGTGGTGTTAGCTTGCAAAAAATGCTAATGCATAGCTAGCCAGATAATTACTTTGTACATGTTATTAAAGTATCTCATTTTCTTCTTCTTGTGCTCACTGCAGCCAACTTAGTGACTAAACGTCATTATGGTATAAATAAGGCTTAAGGCTTGTATGGGGGAGAGGTGGTGCAGAGGGTGGAAAAGGCGAGCCTGTGATCAGAAGATTGCCAGTTTGACTGTCCAGACCAACATCAAACTGTGGGTGGGAAAGCTGGAGCACCCACACCTGCCTCCACTCTCATTTATTCCACTATGGGCCCTTGAGCAAGGCCCTTAACCCTCACCATCTGCTCCCCTGTACACCCTAGAAGGCAGTTCTCTGCTCCACACAGAAGGCTGTGGTAGCTCGGTGGTCTATGGTTGCGTCAAGAAGGGCATCCAGCGTATAAAACAATAACCAACTCTTCAAGTGAGTTTGTTCACTGTGGTGACCCTTGAGGAAGGGATTAGCCAAAAGAATAATAATAATAATAATAATAATAATGAAGTGTTTCATTAAACACCAAACAGATATTATGAAAATCTCAGGAAGTAATCATTGGACGTACATGTACAACTTTTCAGCTTTTGGAATCAACTTGATAGAAGATGGCGGCCACAACTAATGAACTTTAGAAAAAAGATGTAAGAACTGATTACGTTTTGTAACTGAATCCTTCCCCTTTAAATGTCTTATTAGTGAATGACCAGTGTTTTTGTTTTACTGTATGAATGTGGTCAGTGACATGATGGCTTGTTGAGAATTAACTGTGGATGCATCATTTGATGAAAGCAAGTGGATAAATGTGCACATTATTGGTCAATAATAATAAATAAAAAAATGTTTTTATATGTTAATCTGTAAGGAAATTGAAACAAGTCTGTCTTATATGAATACATTTTTTATTTTGTTCTTTTTAGTGTTGTTTTGGGCAAAACAAGTGGCCATATTGTGTGTCTTTGTTCTTTTTGAATGAAGACATAAATTAATATCTAAACGGGCGCTGTTGTCCCGCCTCAGTGTGTTTCTGTGGCATAAACTCCATAAATATTTAGTCATGCAAACCACAAGACATGAGTGATGACAGCTGTGTTGCAGCTCTTTCACTCTACCCCTCCACCACTTTTCATTCATGTACTAAAACTGTCAAAAGGGACGCAACAGAAGTCCCACAGTTTCTGATGTCCAGAACCATCCTCTTGTTGTCCACCTGCTGGGGTAACGTTGTTTTGAGGTGAATGTGTTTTGGTAGACTCAGCGCTGTGAGTAGAAGGGAGCTGTGTTGCTGCGCAGCACGAGTTCACGGTAAACAGCTGCCATCAAAAGACACCAGCTGTCATTCAGCTCACTCCAGAGGATTCTCCCAGCGTTTGTCTCTTGTGTGCGGATGCGCATGCAGTCACGTGCCATTTTGCCACTAGATATGAATAGGTTAAATGATGCAGAGGTTGTGTGTCGGTGCGAACCTCGTTCTGGCAGGCAGACAGACAAAAAGCCACAGCTTCATTGTTTGTATCAGACTGCATTTGTCGAGAGATACAGCCAGTCAGCAGATACCACTTCCTCTACTCCTCCTCACACCACATCTATCTCATGGTTTTGTCACACACTCAGATGTACGTGTATAAACAAGAAAAGTCGAGATGACTCAGAACTCTGTGGAGAAATATTTAACGTATGAGGGCTGACTCACAACCACACAATTATTATTATTTTTTTTTTTTTTTTTCATAAATTTTGATCAGGATAGTCATTAAATAAAACCAGTTAAATCATCATCAGTACAAAAGTATCTGAACAGATGCTAACATGGCTATGTGCTTTGGGCAGAGTTCTGATAAAGGGTCTTGATGCATTTTAGTGATAGATCAGGGCAGGGCTATTCACCTGGCCAAATCAGGCCCACGGTTGAACTCAGTTTGGTCCACCATTGGGTTTATGTTAAATAAAACTGGATTTTAAACCATAAAACAAACACTTAATGACAATAAATGCTGGATGTGTGGCCCCTGAGCTCTTGGCTTTCAGTAGCTGTGCCCCCCTGAGCAGTTTAGTTGAATAGATCTAAGGTTTTTCAAGTTAGGAGACAGGTATGTCTTTTAATCTTAAGGAATTCAAAATTAATTGTGGTAAGAAATGATGAGCACACTGCTAGATGTGTTCTATATTATGTCCAGTTAGTTCAGAATCACATTTATATCTCATCAATGATAATTTTTCATACAAACCCCACCTTAAAACCCTTTAATCAACCTCTAAGGTTTTTTAGTTGTCATATTTCCTACAAATCTTTTTATACTAAATTGTTGTAAACATGTTTATAAGAACATACTTTTTAACTTCCACTCATCAATAAAGGCTTGGGCCACTGGTGACTAGACAGGTGCAATTCTGTGACAAATATGAGGGGCCCCATCCATAAATTGCTGAAATTGTTTATACATACATTTCAATTTTGATTGTGGTCACTTTTATGCTAAAAATATATATATTTTTAATGTATGGATGAACCTCTAACAGAGAACAATCATTATGGTTATCTTTGCAAAATATAAAATAATGCAAGTTAAAAAAACTTGCAATTAGGGATGCACGGTATTATCGACATTGTATCGTATCGGCCAGTGTTGGCGATAAAGTTAAATATTGGACATCGACCATTTCATCACAGTAGCTCACCGATATAAAAGCTTCTGCTTTAAGTTAAATTTTAATTTAAGAATCTGTCAAGTATATATTAATGCACTACTACTTATGCACTTTTAACTTGTCACTTGTGAACATGTTGAGTTTAGATTTGTGAAAACTTTCAAATTTGAGTGTTGTCATTGTGTTAGAGAGAGTAAATGTCATGAATAAATTTGACATTAAACATAATCCAAGTTGAAGTGTTGCATCTTTTTCAGCCCTCTTTTTGGCATCTGCATTTGGTAGCAGGTCAAACTGACAAAAGACCATGAAGAATAATTTAGAATTTTAATTCCAGAGCAGAGAAAGCTATGTATTCTCTGTAAGTATGGTAGGTCTTGGGAAAAATATCGGTATTGGTCTCAGTTATTGACCAAATAAGTTTTAACAAATTGTCATATTGGATATTGGCCAAAAATCCAATATTCTGCATCCCTACGTGCAATCAAAAGGAAAATGAAGCAGGATGTGGCTTTTTTAAATTTATTATATTTTTTTTTACTTTTGCTGGAAAAATTGCAGATTAATATGTACATATATAATATAATATATCATGAAGGAAGCCTGGAGGAAACCAGCTTCTTAAAAGGGGAACATAGCTCTGATTGCAGCTGATACTGTATTGAAAACATCTACTTTATCTTTCTAAGCAAAGTGTTTTCTTTTGTATTTTTATTAAACCAACTTTTCTTGCCTAACAATGCAGTTTGGGTTGCAAACTTGCTCAGCAGTTTTCAGAAGTAGTTCCACTTGTTCCTTTTTCAAATGCTGTAATATAATCAGTTACCTTGTACAAGCAGAATTATCAGATTTCCCAAATTTGTACACAGACTTACCATTGTATAGTATTCTCACTGAAAGTGTTCTTGAAACCATATATCCAGCTCAAGTGTACCACTATAAATCAAACTTCCCCCTAGATTTGTTACATTACAATAAAAGCTCTTTAAAGTGCTCCTTAAAACACACAAATGGTTCATTAAGTGTGACAATGTCTCGAGGTCACATCTCGGGTCAGATGTGTGTGTATACAATAAGTCTGGATGTGTGTGTTAGCTGTTGACTTGGCTGCGTGTCAAAAACCTGTTGTTCAGCCAAGTTGTAACTGATCCCGCTCTAATAGTTCTTTAGCATCTTTACTTAAAAGGTCATCACTGTTGCGGTGTTTTTTTAATTTATTTTATTTTTTTTTTTTAAAGACACATTTTGCTGTCCGTGGCTCTAATTACTTCTTAATTACTTCTCTACTGAAAATAAAGTCCCACTGCTTATCGGAAAAGACCTTTTGAATCATAACAGAAGCGCCACGCCTGTCAACTATTCAACAAAACCGTTTTGTGCGTGAAATGCCCCTTGTACTTTACCACAAGCAGTTTTGCTGTAACATTTTAACTATTAACGCTTCACAGGCGTAATGTTGAGCTCAGCTTTGTGATGATTAAAAGTAGCACGGAAGAGTTGCATTAAAATACAAATCCATCAAATTTATCCTTGTTAGGTCACCTGTCTTGGGTAATAGTCCACACAAACTTCTATGAAATTTGCAACCTGTCCATGGTGTCCCTGCTTCTTGCACAGTGACTGCTGGATATGGGCACCAGTGGCCCCCGTGATCCGAAAAGGAAGAAGAGACTTCAAGTAAAAGATAATGGATGTAATGTTGTTTATTTGTCTTGTGCAGGTTAACACAAGGTCAACAATGCAATGAAATGTTCAGGATGAGAAGAACTGATTTGACTAGCTTAAAAACAAAACAATCAAAACAAACAAACAAGAAATACTAAAACATGCAATAAGGGTACAAAATCAAGTACCAAAAAGTGAAAAAGAAATGTAATATTTACAAGGTCCAAAAGAAATATACCTTAGTAAACAACATGGTAGAATGCACATGATTGCACATAACTAACATGCATTACAAAGGTTGTGTGACAAGTTATTGCACAGGTCGTTATTAAAACTGAGATTAATTGAGTTATGATGGTGAGGTAGTGACATACATGACACAGGATGAATATCACCATAAACCTCTATATTGTTTACAATATCCCTGATAAACTGTCATGATTCACTTCTCCAAATAGGAGCTTGCGGGGCCATCTGGGAGTGCATGAGGGAACAGCCAACAAGCCCTGAGGCTGCAAACATGCTAATGAACCCAGAATAACACAAGAAGCTTGTCTGGCTGGATGCAGACCAGATGATTAACTGCAAGAAGGTTTCAGTAGCACAGTGACTCTTGGCAGGTCCCAGTGCAGAGATCAGGTAGGTTTTACCCTTAGCTTAGCTGTGAACATGAAATACTACTGTCATCATTTTTATTTTATTGTTTTAAACAAAGTGAACTGCACCAACACACACTGTGGCACCTCTGGCATTTAATCAGCCATAATGTCAATTACCACATCATTATTCACTGAGCCCTCTGGTTCCCTGAATCAAATAAATCACTGTGCTTGCACGCACAGAAAGTGATACACGTCAGTAGGTATAAATCTGTTTTCAACACACACCCTGGAGAATGTCTGATTTCTTATGATTAAAAAAACAACAACCTGCAGTTGATTTTTATTTCACAACACAAACAGAGACTTTGCACTTTTACAACTGTAAACAACAAAACAGTTCAACGTGGACCAGCTTTATAAAATTTAGCTGTATTTAAAACTTTATTTTCTAACTCTAAATGGTGAATGGACTGTACTTTATAGCACCTTTCTGTCTTCTCAAGATACTTGAAGCACTTTACAACACAATCTGTGCCTCATTTACCCATTCATACAGCACTCTACTAGATTTATACAAAGAATAATCAGTGCTTTAGATCCCATGCACCGATGGGACACACATCAGAGGCAATGTGGGGTTCAGTGTCTTGCCCAAGGACACTTCAATATGTGACTGCTGGTGGAGTCGAACCCCCAACTTTTGCACTGGAGGACAACTGCTCTAAACACTCAGCCACAGCTGCCCCCACTATATAAACAGAGCTGTTGAGTCTTACGCACTGAAATTCATTTCACTGAATTCACATGCTCACAAGCCAAACATGACATTTCCATCCATCATTATCTTTACCCACTTCTTCCTTTATTGGGTCATGGGGGTCACTAATGCCCATGTCCAGCAGTCACTGTGCGAGAGGTGGGGGACACCTGGACTGGTCCCCAGTCCATCACAGGGACACACAGAGACAAACAACCATTCACTCTCTCACTCACACCTAGAGACAATTTAGAGTTATCAATCAGCCTAACATGCATGTTT
>JARVLU010000489.1:16112578-16140229 GCA_031762415.1 Simpsonichthys santanae
ATATTTTATATCGGTGAGTTATTTTGATGGAATGGCCGATGTTTGATATTGAATTTTAACATTAATATTGTCCGATACCAATACCATGCCTATAATATTGTGCATCCCTTCTTAGAGGGGAAATCTGGATTTATTCATCTGCTTCCTGAAAATATAAACATTATCAGTGCATGCATTTCATTGAAAAGAGAAACTAGTTTTAGTACAAGACAGGATGTTGACGGCTGAAGAGATTCTAAATAATACGAGCACCATTAACTCTAAGGATTCTCCTTTAATACAATTCAATGTGTCTTTAAAATCTGCTCTATTTGAAAGCTGCTCCAACATGGTCGTTCATGTGGAATAATGTGGATAAATGTGGTTCAAATGCCACACTTCTCACCAGGTCAAGAAGTTATTGTTTATTAGTTTTGCCAGTAGGTATAGGAGGAACATGGGTGGTTAAAATGTTGTCATCGTCTGGAGGAAACAGAAGGTCTTTATTATGTAGAAACGTTTGTTTGAAGTCGCCATAGTCCTTCAGTTGTGCCTTTTTTCTGTCTTTAGGTCAGTTCCCCAGCACTTTTGTGGAAGAGGTTACCATCCCCAGCACCAAGCCTGGAGACAGACTGTATGTGTGCATCAATGATTTCAGCTCCGCAGAGTCGGGGACTCTGCCCCTGAAAAGAGGTACCGTTGTGTTTAATACTTTCACTCAGAATCCTGAGTTCATCATTTTCACTAAATGATTTGTTTTGTTCCTAACTGTACTGCCGCTAACTAACAGCTCATGTTTTCTCAGCTTAATGCTCCTTGTTGATGTTGGAGTGTTCAGGTAAAATAGTTGTTTTGTTTTTGTGTTGCACTGAACTCTGTGAGCTGACTGATGCCTATCTCCACTGTCACAAAATTGACAGATCTCAAAAAGTCAAAATTACACAAATTAAAATTATTTATCTTAATTCACTAGCACTAAATACTGTAGGAAAGAAGTGATGGCGAGAGAAAATAAACCTGTTTTTATATAAAGCATTGAAGGTATATTTGGTTTATTTTTTGGTTGCATTTGGTCTTGAAATATTCATTTTTCTTTCTTAAAATTGCAGTTAAAATAAATGCATTTATAAAATACAAGCCAAGCTCAAATTCCACTAATTGGTCTTAACAGAGAAGCTGCAAATCTTTCTTTTATAACATGAATATAGCTATTTAGTAACATACTTATTACGTATTTTTAAGCTAGAAAATAAGTAAACAAAAAAGCAAAACATCAAATCTGGTATGAGACTCTTGTAGTTGAACTTCTCCTGAATATTACAGTACTGTATTTAGAAAATAAGCCAAAATTCAGGTTAGGCTATAGAGATGTTTTTTAAAGAAGATTTAAAACAAATGCTACAACTTATTTGTGGAATGAAAGTTATTTATCTGCAATTACATGAAATGTCCCATTACAACAATTTATTTTCTATTTCCATTTTAAATTTATTACACAATGATTATTGAAAAATAAAAATGTAGTTTTGGTCAAAATGTTTAGCGTTGATCGAAAAGGCAGCATTAAGTTGTGGACTAAAAGTCCCCACAAGATGTCCTCAGAGGTCAGGTTTACATTTTCACAATCTGATTTTGTTCTCGTCCTTTTCATCTACCTAAATTTTCTCACTTCATGACATTTTACATAGATTTTCCATCTCATATAGCATGGATGTTTACAGAGAGCCAATAATTCAGTAAAATGTTTTATTTATCTTTAGATTTTACGAGCATAGTTGTTCCTTTTAGCATAGTGGTAACTGAATTACTGTATCAGTGTTTGTGTTATGAAATTTGATTTTTAGCTATATTTGCCATTATTGTAACTAAACTTTGTTGTGTTTTAATTGTAAATTGTGCAAATAATTACCAATTTGTCCCATGTCTATCTTGTTTTTGTCATTTATTGTGCTTTTTATTTTGCCCACATCCAGTCAAGAACACAAAGTCCAGCTCTTTACTGTGTCAATAACAAACGACATTTCCCACATCAGAGGAAACAATGAAAACAGTCATTATCCATCCATCCAGTTTGTTTCTTATGGCTCCACTGGCTCTATTCCAGTTTTGGTCCCAGACACAATGGGAGGTGGAGCTGCAGGTCTTTGGAATGTGACCCTCGTGACTTCTGGCTGACCAGACAACATTCCTCCTATTTACTCTGTAGTTATAGTAGAATCTGTGTGAATTTATGTAAAATATTGTAACAAAGCTAAATACTTTAATACCCTTATAATCTTACCAAAGCTTTGATTAGAGGTCTGCTTAGTTCAAGTGTTTCACTTTAACACATTGGAACTTTTTTTTTTTTTAACCATTCAGTAAAATTCATGTAACCTGTACATTAAAAGTAGTTTCCTTTGGGTTTGTTTTATCTCTAGGTGATGTGGTGGTGGGAGAAGCAGGGGGGTCCATGGACCTCGAAGAAGCCTGGCAACGTGGATGTAATGCCTGGGGTGTCCGTGGTCTCTTCCCCACATCGTGTGTGAAGGAGCTGAACCTCTCATGCCGCTCAAGGCAGCTGTCTGAGCGCTCAGCTCAGGCTCAGGCTTCAGAACTCCCACCCTATGCTTTGGGTCAAGCTCGGGCGCTTATGAGCCTCCATGCACAGCTGAACGAAGAGCTGGATTTCCGGGAGGGGGACTTGATTATCATCACAGGGCTTCCAGAGCCAGGCTGGTTCCAGGGAGAATTAGAGGGCCGAAGGGGCATCTTCCCTGAAGGGTTTGTGGAGCTCATAGCTCCTCTCAGGTCTCCTCAGGAGCCGTTCGACCATCAGTATTTAAATAATGACCCTCAGCAGTTGATCTGCAAGGACACTTACGATGCAGGAGAAGGGACTGAGGATGAAAGTATGGAAGACGGTGAAGTTTTTCATGGAGAAGAAGATGAACAAAAAGAGGTTACAGTAGAGGAAGAGCATGAGGAAGAGCACGTTGATGAGGATGGCATCTATGGAGTAGCACTTTATGAGTTTCGGGCCATGGAGCCAGGCGAGTTGGACTTTGATGTGGGGGATCGCATTCGTATTGTAAACACTTTAGAAGATGGTTGGCTGGATGGGGAGCTGCGAGGGCGACACGGTATCTTTCCTCATCGTTTTGTAAAAATAGAAGATAATGGGCAGGAAATTTCAAGGGAACTTAATGCTGAATCTGAAGGTGTGAAAGAGAATGGATGTACTGAACAAAGCTCTGATCGCGAACCTCACAGTGAGTCAGAGAAAGATCCTGAATGGAGGACTTGCGAGGATCATACTGTGTGGGACCTGGACTATTTTGAGAGGACTGAAGAGCAAAAGTGGCAGTGTGAGCATAAAAGTGTTAATGATCAGACTGTTAAGAGAGAACAGAGTAAAGAGGATAACAGACCTGAGTCTCAGCCTCCTAGACATACCCCTCCATCTTACAGTCAACCCGAGAGACGCAAATCCACTCCACCAGCCAGACCTAGATTTCCACCTCGGCCTAGCCTGCCTGCACACTACCATAAACAACCATTAGGCCAAAAGTCCAGTGGAAATCGGTCCAACTACACAAATGGTAACGTTCAACCTAGACAAACTCAAAACATCTTGCTTCACAGCTCTCAATCTGGTTGGTCAAAAGACAAAACATGTCCCCAGAGACCGCTAACAGACTGTACCTCCACCAGTAGAAGGTCACCCAGTCTTAGCCAGGCTTTAAGTAAAATTGTAGAAGGTCATAAACAACAAAAGCTAACTTGTCACAGTAGCATGAGTGATGTTGAAGCAAGGCCACGTCCTCAGCAGAGGACTCGCACCAATGGGACCCTGCCAGCATCCATCACCTTACAAGCCCTAGCAGCTTCAGCTAGTGACCTGGAAGCCAAGCTGTCCCAGCAGATTTTTGAATTTGAGAAAAGCTTGCCTTCTTACAGTGACACCAGTGGTGCTTCCAGAGACATTTTGACCCCAGCTCACCTGAACCAGCAGTCCCACATCTCCCGACACTTTTCCATACTCAAATACAGCAACGAAGATGACATCATCCGTGGCTCTACACATTCTCCTGTGCCAAATCTCAAGTCCTCGTCTTTGGAGCGACGCAGATCCCTTCGCCCCCCTCCGCCTCATCCTCGAGTCCTGCGACCCCCGGCCCCTGCTGCATGCAGACCAGCTCGTCCTGCTCCACGCCCGCCTCCTCGATGTCCGAGACAAAATGCCCCTCGCCCATCCAGCTCCCCCATCACCAACTTCCACACTCCTGAAGAACCAGCCACAACTGTTCCTAACGAGGGTCAGGTTGAGTTTGATGACCCCACGCCCACTCAAGAACATGAAATCCAGGACCAGCTGGACGCAGAGCAAGAGCTGGACAGGGAGATGGAGTTGGCAAGTGAAAGACAGAAGGGAGAGCAGGAAAACTACCAGCTGTTGCTACGGTTACAAGAAGTGGAGCACGAGATGGAGGAATACGCCCGCACGGCAGAGGAACTCGGGGCAATGTTAGAGGAGGAGGAGGACGAGGCGGCCCGCTTACAAACTCTGGAGAATCTGGAATTCTGCAACTACACCCTGGAGACCCTGGCCTTGGAGCAGCAGCAGCTACAAGGTAAGACTGAACAGTGGATTGGAAGTTGATGAAATTTGGCACATACATTTCTAAACGGGCTATTATCATTTCTTTAATCACACCCGCATCACTACGTTATAGTCAGGCAACAGATGGTGTGACATTTTGTAAACTTATATTTGCTACTTATATGAAATTGGCAACAATCAACAACAATTTAACATCTTGTTCTAAAGCTTGTGTTTTTAACAGTATCTATGTATGGTGCTTTGAAAAGACTAGTTAAATGCGTAGCATTCACTGTAGAAAGAATGAAAACCATGAAACCCAATTTGCTTTAGGTCATGTCTTAGTTTCGCTCTCTTCTGGCTGCTGGTAACTTTGTGGGGAAATACACATTCATTTAGAAGAAAATTTAATAAAGAAAGGATCTAAAAATGAGACAGGTGCTCAGAGGGTTTCCTCTTTGAGATGGTTTCTAAAATTGCTCTGATACACACACAGTCAACAAATGCTTAAAACATTCAAACAAGAATATCTCTGCTTACTCTTTACAGTTGTCAGCACAAGAAATGTGTATTTGAATAAAGGACCATTCTAGCTCTGTAAATGTAAATGGTAAATAGTAAATGGAGCTTACTTATATAGCGCTTTCCAGCCCCCTATGAGGGGCCCCAAAGCGCTTCACAGTACCAGCCATCCACCCATTCATACACACATTCATACACCGGTAGTGGTAGGCTGCCATGCAAGGCGCCAGCCAGACCTACCGGGAGCAACTCGGGGTTAAGTGTCTTGCCCAGGGACACAACGAGGTATGCAGTGACCGTGGATCGAACCCGGGACCTTCCGGTCCTGAGCCGGCTGCCCTGCCTCTACACCATCTCGGCCCCTATGTGTCTGTAAGCCCATCGTGTCACCTCACAGGGACCATAATCCGGGTAAACGCTCGTCTTATCTGAACCAGGACTTCTACTGGGACCAAAACGGGGCCCTAAATCAATACTGGTTATGCTCAGGGTTTAGGTCCAGAAGGAACAGAAGTAAAAACATCTTGATAAAGATAGCTGTTAAAACGCGTGTGTCATTGTGTAAGGAAATATAATCGTACTGTCTGCCAGACGCCTAGTGATAGTTATACCTTTTTGAACCTGTTCAAACAGTAGTCCCTCACTACATGGTGGTTCCTTTATCGCGGACTCGCTCTATCGCAGTTTTGCATAATAAGATTGAGCATGACACACAATTGGCTGATTGATTGATGAGCTGCACGATCAGCATGTAATTTGTATTTAGAATAAATTATTTTAAATTATTTAGCACCTCCTGCACCTTTGTGCAGCCCGTACTGCTGCAGGATAAACTTCCTGCTGCAGCTGATGAGCTGTTCTTTGTGCACAATTAAATGTTCAGTGTGCAAAGCGGCAAAGTGGGCGTGGCCAAGAGCACTTGCAGGTGGCAAAGAGATGAGGAGAGAGGGAGCTGAAATCATGACATTCTGTATTCTATTAGAGCATTTAGAGTTTAGAAACATTGTTTAAAATATTGCAAGAGTGTGGGAAGGATTTAAAATGCCTTTACATATCTATCTATATCTATCTAAATATATAATATATATATGTATATATAATAAACTACTACTTGCTATTTGTACTTTTCGGTTTTTCACTTCTTGCAGGTCTTCAGGGTTAAGGACCCCACACAATAAAGGATGGACTTCTGTATACCCTAGTTAAATTCTGAGCAAATTCATGGTCCAGCATGCTTTAAAAATGTTTAAAATGAGCGTTACAAGTGCACTTTAACACTCGTGCAAACCACTCAACACCACAATATGTCACACACCCAATAGCAATAAAACAAAACTCATTTAATAATCTCACCACAGAATTGAAAATGTACTATAATTCTGTCAGGATTTGTGAGCGGTTAATTTATTTTTATTGGATGTTATCAGTACATTAATGTACAAGTATTTTATATATGATCTGTTGGCAAGATGTTTAGCTTCTCTTTTTTTGTTTAGGTGTGTAAATATCAAAACTTGGTTGGAAACCTGTGTTTTTTCTGTGCTGCTATGGTGCACTGCACTGGCTCTTATTCACTTGTACGGGAGTGTTTCTCTGTGTTTTTGAAGGGTGTGTTTTCTTCATGGTGTAACTTTTGAGACACAATGGAAGTTTATTGTTATAAAAGCAGAGAGCAGCTTCAACAACAAGGCCCTGCTTTTCACTTTTCAGTTCAAAGTCCTTAGCAGTACCAAAAGAACTGTGATGCCTTGATCAAAACTGAAAGAACTAGTTTGACTCTGTAAAGTGAGTCTTTAGATCATTTTTAATTATGTTTTATGTATTTTTATAGTAGTTACAGTATGTGTCAGTAGTCTTGTTTGAGTGTGATTATATTTTAAATTAAATAAAAAATGAAAACTAGTCAGTTAAAGATTGAACGCTGAAAAGACGAGTGAGAATTCAAAGTAGTGCACAAGGGAAGAAATGTGTGTAAATATTCAGTTTGGCAGAAAAAAATTACAGTAAGTTTATGTGCCTATTTATATAATTATACAAGTAGTTTAACAAGTAACATACAAATTGATAATCAAATTTTAGGATAAAAAATAAATAAATTTTTGTTTGTGAAGCCAGGACCTTTTATTTTGACATTCTCAAGTTCATAACTTAGTTGAAAATTCTAACCAAAATATTTAAAAATAGATTACTCCAGTCTTTACTTTTTATGACATTATGTTTTGGCATTATGTTTGATCATTTGTTTCAGGCAAAAATATAGAATGTAGTAATTTCATGTAAAACTTCAAGTTCAAAAATAGTTTTATTTAATTTCTGGAGAACGCCGTGTGCATTTGCATTACAGTAAATGAGTTTTAAATGGGTTTAATGTCCTTTTTCTCCCAGTTACGTATGCAGGTTTCGCTTTTCTGCAGTTTTTTTTTTTATTTTTCTTTCTCCTCTAAGCTCGTTGACCCTCACTCCTCTTTAACTTTTTCAAACTCCCAGTTAAAATGCCTCCCTCAGTCTTTATAACATCACAGCTCGACAGGTTTAACACTGTTTTCAGTATCTGTGTCAGCTTCAAGTTTCTCTGTCTCCCAAACTGCATGGTTTATAGTCTCCTGAACGTTTGCTGGGTGACCTTATCCTTTATCACTTTGTGCCACTTTTCCTGATAAACCCTGACGAGGTCTCAGAAAACCTTAAGTATATAAGTAAATACGGCCACTGAGAGGACTGTTTTCAAATGTTTAATGGCCATTCCTGCAGCTTAACGTGCTCATAAACACCGTTTCGGTCTTGTTGTTCTGTTGAAAGCTGAGATGGAGAACACTGATAATTGGGCAGTTTTATGTGAGAACAGAGCCATGCCCACCCATTTTTTTTAATTCCCAGCCTTAGCCTAAGTTATTTACTGAAACTGTGCCAATTTTAAATGTTCAGTGATTCAAAGATTGCCATGTGCTTTGATTTTGCTAAGTATGTAGCGTGTAATGCAAATTTGGTTTCTGATATACATAATTACAGTATATTTTACTCAGTTTTGTTTTTGTAACCATATACTTTGGTTCCAGAAACTAGATAAATCCTTAATTAAAACAGATTTAGGTCCATCTCTTGATTAAATGTTAGTTGATAGTGTCACGGTTAATTAACATTGAGTGTGTGTATGTGGTGTAAATTGGGTAGATTTGAGTGTATTCAAGCCTTTAAAACTTTTCATGTTCCTCCCTCTTTAAAGCACTGCAAAGGGGGGTGGGGATTATATTATACTCCAGCTTTATGAATAGGCTTGAGTTTTTTCTCACACTGAAAGATTGTGTCTCTTCTGAAAGTGGGGACAGTCTTCCAACAATAGCACATTGTACACACCCGCAGCTACTTTTTCACTGTCTCCTCGGTCCTAATCAGGCTGTGGGCCATCAAAAATCTCAGCTCGGCACTAATTGACTGTCTCTAAATTTAACACACACACTTTAATAAGATGGTGGGCTTGTTGTTTTTGCTAAACCATCTTTTCTAAATTTGTTTGCAGTCCAAGGAAACATTAAAAGCATATTCAAACAAAATCACGTGGACATGTCTGTAAATGATTGTTGCTACTTGACATGTAGGTCAAAGTCAAACTGCTAAGCTTAAGTCAGAAACAGCAACATGATGGGAAGAGCTGGTTGCATAAACAGGTGATAATAAGTTACTGAACATGGCACAAATGACCAGAAAAAAGAAAAACCAGAGAAATACAATTTCAGGAAAATGTTTTGAATTGTTTAGAAACATTTGATGCTTCGCAAAGGCTGAAGTTTGTTCCAGTGTTCCATTAAAAAAAAAAAAAACTTTCTTGACAAACTTTTTTCCTGCAAACAGAAGTATGAGTCCGTTGAAACAATGGGAGAGGCTTCTGGACTAATCCTCCACCCATGTGACGACTCTGAATCATTAACACAAGTGGGCTCCTCCTATAGCAACCTTACACTCTCCTCCTCCTTCCATGATTCGCTGAGATGGCTGTAGGGAGGGTATGATTTAGTTACACTGAGGGCTGGGAGGTGCTTGAGTCAGGCAGTCCTGCAGAGACAACTGAAAAGAAGACAGAGAAAAACAAGTGCGAGAGTTACAGACAATATGCCTGGCAGGTGGCGTCTCCCACAGTGCTTCGTTATGGAATGCAGGACTTTGGACATGGAGAATAAGCCACATTGACGAGGAAACCCATCAGCTCCAGGTAGGCTGGATTTAAACAGTAAGAGCCATGAAGAGCCCAGTAGCTTATGGCAACCCAGTCATGTTCAGCCCAGTAAATTGGACTCAAGCAGCCGGCGTTCCATTGAGGAGAGGGAAGAGTGTGGAAGAGCTGGGGGATGCTGGTTGGGCAAGGGAAAGAGAGAGGATGGTCCATCTGCAACAGCTACAGCAGCTATATCAACTGCAGCTTCAACAGCAACAGGTTGGATATCCAGGATACGGAGCTGCTTCTGCTGGACAGCCACAGAGACCTGTTTTAGTAACTCCAGCTCCAAGTCCAGTTCCAGCCTGTCCTATGTCAGTTCCTGGTGCCATGATGGTGCCTGTAGGTGGTCCTGTTCCACCGCCAGGACATGGGTCGGCTCAATGGCCAGTGCAATGGAGCAACCAGATCCAAGTAAGACCGGACAACGTTGTACAACAACCACACTGGGAGCATGATGATCAACAAAAAGCAGCTTATAGAGATGCAAGAAATCCTGGCCAAAATGTTTACTTCCACCCTCGTTCAGAGGATGGTCACTTGGACTTGAGGATTTCTGAATGGAAGGGCAAACATTGTTTTTACCAAGGACCTGATGATTACAACAGAGTGCCACAAGAAAGAGAAAATGTCAATACCCAAGAGGATTATGGTACACAAGACAAGAAAAGGAGAGGAAGAGATGACTGGGATAGAGAAAATGAACACAATTCTGAACGTTATGATCATCAACGTCACAGAGACCTGAAAGAATATGATTATAATGACAAATACAGAGGTAGGGATCATTATGATAGGAAGTACAATGAGGAGTATGATGAAAGGGGGAGAAAGTATCAAGAAACTAGGAGACATAAACATGATTACAGAGAATATGACAGTTATGATACTGAATATGAAGACAACTATGATAATCAAGACACTTACCCTCAGAGAGACAATTACCGTGACAGGGATTATAATGAAGATCGAGATTATTACGACTCTAAAGAACAGCGTGACTTCAGAGAAAAACACCGTAATCGACAACGAGAAGAGGACTGCTACTACAATGAGCGAAGATCTAAAGACCATCGCTTGGATCACCGTGCAGAGGATCGATATGATCGTAGAGAGTACAACTACAAACACAGGGATGACCATGATCCAAGGGGTGAAGAAACACGGAGGAGTAAGGGAAGGGGCCAGTATGACTCTGAAGTTGAAGAGCATTGGGACTATAGGGAGAATGATCGGAGGTACAGGTACAAAGATTCAAAAGATGACAGAAGAGGGGATTATTTCAACCACAAACGGCGGGAGTATGATGAAAGAGATGACTATGAGCAAAGATCAGCAGACTACTATGACCATGAGTATGAAGACCACTATGAATCAAGAGAAGGTGAACGTTCTCGCCACCGACGCAGAGACCAAATCAGAGATCTGCGCTCAATATCCATGGAGTCCGATTATGACAATCCTACGAGAGAGCAAAAAACACACTGCGAGAAATGGGTTGAGCAGCAGAATAAGAACTTTGCACCTCAAGCCATGCTCTCGTTTGAGGATCCTATCGTGTATCAGCACGATGATGACCAGGAAAAGGGGTACGAGTCAAGTGCAAGTTCCAAACTGGCTCGAAAGCCTGTATATGTGGGCTCCCTGGACAGAAACAGCTTCTACAGGAAGACTGCTCCAAGCTCTTTGCGAAATTCCCAGTTCGCCACCACCAGGAAACAAAAGAAAGGTAAACACAAGAGAAGTATCATGTGAGAAAAGGTGCTCCACATCCTGTATTTTCACAGCTTGTCAATATGTAAGATAACTTGGATTGTCATTGCCACATTGTAGTAAATCACATTTACCTTGGAGTCTTGGAAAAAAAGATCAAATGGTTTATCATTCCTCATTCTGTAAAAAAATTAATTAGTTAAAAAAACTAGGTAGGAGAGTTTTACAGTCTACTGTATTAGATACACTCCAGTCTTTTGTGACCTCCAGAGGTCCTCTTAATCAATGCTGGGGGCCTCAGATTGCTGACTTGCCACACTCACTGTCTACCCTTTATTACACACACAACCTCCCTTTTTCAAATGTGGGTGTGTGTGGGTTTGAGTTTCACCTGTCTCAGTAGAAAGTGAGCTGTGAGGTATTTGTAGCTGTAAAAACTTACTAAACCAGTTTTGTAGGTTCTTGGTTTTTGTTTTCTGTCATTACCTTACCTTCATCTGTAGGTTTTCTACTTAATGCCATACTCGGAATAGCCAAGGCTATGTGCACACATAACTAGTTTGTTCAGCTCTTGCATGACTGAAAGGTCAAACTTTATCACATTTTCTTTAAAAAAGAAAAATGCAGGGGAATGTGGTGTGCATTAGGTGGTTCTGACACAAAGATGGTTTCAGTTCTTTTGCTGCATGCAAACTTTGCACTTAAATAGGATTTTTTTTTTTTAATAAACATAGTTTTCAGTGTAATATTTCATCACCACACGGCTGAATCAAACATCCTAGTCACCGTCTTTGTAACATGTTAAAGTGATAAAATCGTTATGGTTTTAACTAATTTCCCTGGCATTCACTGGCTGAAAATGATACAGGGGGAAATGTTTAAATTAAATCTTCTTTGGTTGTCCTTTGATCATTGCAGGAAGGTTTTTAAATTCCAGTTACCGGTACATCCCTTTCTTGTACACTATTCCAGGCTTCAAAACTCAAGATTGGGTTGAATGAGAAAACCAAGGCTTTAAAGAGGTTTAGAGACATCTACCAACACAGCTGCAATTTTCAACCACCTCTCAATATGTATGAAAGTACAATATAGTGGTTATGTAAAAATGCAAAAAAGAATCTCAACCTTCATTCTTTAATTGGTCTGATCTTGGCTGTTTAGTATTGTGTTATGTATGTGCAGAAATAATTATCCCAGTTTAAGTTAGCAGATGGTATAAAAGTAGTTTTGTTTATCTTTGGTACAGTCCATGGTTATGAGATATCTGTTAAAATGGGGTGAAGAAAAGCCAAATATTTCTAGACATTTGAGTTTGGATGTTTACAACATTAAATTCAGACTGTGCAGGATGTTAGTCAAATATAAAATTTTGTCCAAAGAGTTTGTACCGGTAGTTAGAAAACATCTCAAAGCTACAGGCACCTGGTCAGTTTTACAATTTGATTAAGGTACTTTATCCCAACAATACTAAGTCTTCAAATGTATACTTTACCCAACTAACTAAAATAACTAAATATTCTGTGTGAAACAGGTCAAAATGTGGCCAAGCTGGGCCAAAGTGTTGTGTGTTGCTGTGTGTTGCTGTGTGTTTCTGGTTTTGGTTAAGAAATCTTTCAACACCTAATTGTTGTGATGTGGGAGTGAGTTTCACGAGGAGTCGAAGGAACATAGAAGAGCACTTCCTTGGCTTACTTTATTCTGTCTGAGAAGAAGCAGGTGGCACCCTGCAACCCCTCCTTTACCTATAAACCAACACGTGCACAGCCACACACACATGCACGGTTCACATTGGCCCCCACCACACAGCCTTGTAGGAGTCTGAGAATTAATCCCTAGCGTCAGCATGGTGAGTGGATGGTGGGGGTCTGTCTGGTGCCAGGCGGTGTCCAGCACTGACCTGACTCCTTCACTGCAGCACGAGACTGAGAGTGTGTGTATGTGTGTGTGTTTATGCACTAATAGGCCTATGGAGGCTTATGGGAGGACCGACTGAATCTTTCAAAACACAGACACGAACGCACGCTTGCCTGTGCAGTGTTTTGCCATCCGTTAATCTTGTTAAACTGTTTCAGCTCGGTCAGGGGTTTGCTCTGATTGAGGCATTAGGCTGCAGAGCTAAAAACATTAGACCTTTCTGTTGCAGTACTTATTAGGCTTACATTGGGATTCAGTGACATTGAGGTGACGTTTAGGCTTTTTAAATATGAGGTCAGGCCTTGCTCTTCTACAGCCAGTCGATTTCACCGTCAGAACCTCAGGTCCTGTTAAAAGTTGTATTTAGATCTTTAGGTGACTATTTGTGTGTATGTGCTATTATTAACGTAACTAGACGACTAATCAGAGCAAGCAGTTTTACGGAACAAAACTTGATTCATTGCAAAACATAAGTTTTCCCTACAGGTTTTATCAAATTTTGCCCAATAGTTTACACATTTATGTGTAACTTCTTCTTAATTTATTTTGATTGGTGCACTTTGTAATATCTAGCAAATCCTATGTGCTGGGTGGACACCTTTTAAGCACCTGTGCATGAGTAATGTGTTGTCATCCATCTGCGCAGCGTATGCTGTGTTGCCCACTGTAATCCTGTTGCCATCATTAATGGGCAACATAGATGAGTGGAGGTTGAGTTGGGACTTAAGACAGGAAATCTTTAAAAACTGACAACTCAACTGCTTTACGAGTCTTGTCTTAATTCTGACCCACTAAAACTTCCAGTGGTCATAAAATAATTCATATTGTTTACGTCTGCATGGTTAGCACTCAGGATGTTTTAGTTTATTTTGAGTCTTTAAAAAAAAACATGCAAAGGTTTGTCTGTAACTCTCCCAAATCAGCAAAAAATATTCAAACAAATGTAATCTAGATTAGCAAATGGTTTAGATAAGTGGTTCCCAACCTGGTCCTTGAGGAACACCATCCTGCATGTTTTAGTTGTTTCCTTTGTCCAACAGTGATTTAATTACCGGTACCTGCTCAAGTTCTGTAGAAGCCTGTTAATCATCCATTCATTCAAACCAGGTGTGTCAAAGCAATTAAATCGTGCAGGATGATGTTCCTCAAGGACCATAGTTGGGAGCCACTGGTTTAGGTCAATAAATAGTTCCCAAAGTTAGAGACAGAACCTGTGGATCACAAAACAGCAAGTAGGGGTTCTTCATCCAATCTACAGAAAATAAATAACCTTTAGAGATAATTGGCATGTAAATTTGGCCTTAACTGTAAAAAATGATAAAAATGGTGTTCATTTTTTTAAAAGTGGTACAATGGTTGAAGAGGCGATTGTCAAATGGCGTATTAGCAATATTTTATACTTGCATCAGCAATATTCAATGTCCAGCTTGACATCAGTTTTCCAAATTGCAAAGAATACTTGGAAGCCGCTTTAGATCATTTTAGTTGAGGGCAATTTTTTAATAAACAGTTGTCTTTGAGAGTAAATCACTTGCTGCCTTGTGTTATAGTGGTGCGAATTTATAAAATATAATATTCTCCTAGTTTATTTCCAAATCCTGGTGTCTAAATCAAGATAAATACTTTTACATGTGATCACAAAGTCACACACATTTCTGGTGCAATTAAAAACAGTGATGTTATCTGAGTTTTCTGTTACTGTGAGAAAACGCAGATCATGTAGACTTTGGCTTTTACTTCTAGTTTCATGTTGATAAGGCAAAGTTCAGTTAGGTTATAAAGGTGCTGCTCGTATTATGAACAGACATGTTTAGATGCAGTTTCTTGTGCTAAATAAAAGTGTTAGTTCCTACTTAAATTCAGAACAATAAACCACCTTTTATAAGTCAACTGTAGTCATCAAGCTCATTATTTAAAAAAAGATTAATGTTAAGGATTCCCATAATACAGAAACTCAATATTTCATAATGATCACAAATGTTGATACTGACTATACGAACATCAGCATTGTACGTGCTAACATTAGCTTAAATTGACCTTTCTTCTGATTAAACCATCCAAAGCTTTGGCTGTTTGAACATAATAATGAATAGCAACATGCTTTTGGTGTTTACGTAGCTCACAGGTCTGTACAAGTCAAACATCCATGTTCCATTTTCAAATCTTTTGATTATATGGGGAAAATACATGCCCGTCTGCAATACTAGCCAAAGTTTGACATCTCTTAAATCACAACAACAGCTAAAGTCATATGTCTCATTATCTTCAGAGAATGAATTTGATACAAATTCTGAGTCCACTGGGTTTTTGGGATTAATGCAAATAAGGACAAACTACAGACTAACTATGGTTGTGTATAAATATTGTACCAGCACTCTTCATTCAGACACATTGTTCTTCTTAGTTTGCTGATCATACAATCATTACAAGCGAGACTAGTTTTATGTCACATAGGGTTGCAACAGGCTTTTATTCCCAGAACATCATGTCAGATTTAGCTGGAACTGGTTTGTCTTTCAGTTGCTTAAATTATATTTAGATAAAGGAAGATACTTTTGTTTTGGCAGTAAATCATTGCAGCATTGTAGTTCATTCTATATCTAAAAATAAAGAATTTCTCACAGCCATTTGGGGCGCAGAGTGTAATGCAATAAATAATTATATTCAAATGTTTGATTAACTCGTGGGAAAACTCAAAAAGTCTCGAGCAGGATTTGTCTCTACTTGTCTAAAAATTAAAAAACAAAACGTAATCCTGCAAGTTTCATCATATCCAAGTTCTCAAACAGGTTGAGCTGCAAGTATTTTGAAATTTCCCACCCTGAATCTAAAGACAATAATGATTAAAAAAAAATACAGTTTGCATTAAATAGTAAATACAAAAACTAAAATACTCTTATTTATTTTGTTGTTTTACTAATGTGCATTACAGGTCCAGGTTGTTTTTCATCAGTTACGGCAGGAGAGCTTTTTGTGGGGGGCTCAGTACTCAACAGTCCTTTAACCTTCTTCTGCACGTATGCAAAACTGATGGTCTCTTGAAGTAATTGCACATTGTTCATCGCCGACATGATTTAAAGTGAGAACATCTAAAGAAGCCACAGTCTTAAAACTCTTTCAGGTATAATGTGCTGTAGTGTCTCAGTTACTCAAGATGTTCATTAAAGCTTCCCTCTCCTCTCCGTCTGAGAAAATCACGTTTTAAATGCTCCATGACTCAATAAATGCCACTCTTTGTGTAGCTTGGCTTGAGAGGAGCGCTGTAATTATCATGAATACGAGTTTGAAACAAGATGCTGGGAGTTTGGTCCAGAGCAAGAATGTGACCTTTTTGGAAAATTTGACCCTAGAGAAGATAAACAGGATGGTGTGTCACTAAATAAACTCCCCTGATTTTCCTTCTTCCTGAACTGACCCTCCACCTGAAGCAGTCGATGGTTAAATGTGGACAAAAGTTTGGGAATTGAATCAAGTAAAACAATTTTGTGTACCTGGATTGTTAATTTAAAAAAAAATCTAAAAATATGGTTTTAGTTTTATGTGCATTACAGCTGCAAAAGTTCACAAATCTTTCCGAACCCCAAAGTGCACATGTGAAACAGCTGCCGTTACTTGTCTCGTTAATAAACGCCACCCCTCCTGACATTGTTTACCTCGTTTACCCGCCTGATTGCAAGTCCTAACTCGCTAGTTCTTCTGAAAACCCTGTTTTTGTTGCGTTGACGTTTTCTGAAGGTTGTCAGTTTGCATGAACTCCTTCAGGCTGCATCACGTCCCAACGTTTGAGTAAAGCTGCCACCGATTTTCCAAAACTTGATATGAGTGTGGAGGGCCCCCGCTGTTCCCGCTGCCATGACAACTGTACACTCGGCGGTGAACTTTGGAGCAGAGCACACAGCGCCGATTGTGTCTGACCTTAAAGAGAGGACAAACGTTTGACTTTGTGCAACTATCGGTGTAGCAGGCTGACTGAGAAGTGTTAATTCAGAAGAAAACATTCATGAGTGACTATTTTGTCTTAGTTCAACAAGAAAAATAAAGAAGCAAAAGGTACTGGGTTTACTTGGGAGGTTTTTCATACTGAAAAGAAGAAATACAAGACAGTTTCAGCTCAAAATCTAAATTGTGATGGAATTCAGCCTTTCAGAGGAGGAGCTCAGGGAGGTGTCTGCACGTTGGAAAACATGGAACGGATTAATCTGTAAAGTGGACCAGATTTCACCAGAGTCCACCCTTTTTGCTCCAAACAAGGTTCAGCAAATGCCCTTGCTTCCTCACGCAAGATAATGTGTTGTAACTTTAACTAGATTTTTCATAAAGTTAATAAGTGTTAGGATTAAGTGGAAGGACAACAAGACGTTCAAGCTTGTTAAAACTTTGCAAAAATGCAGATCTGAAAATAGATCTGCATTTTGCAGATCTGAAAATACTTGATCCCACTGAATAAAACAGAACACATGGCTTAGCACAGTATACAGGAAATCAGCAGTCAGAACTATAGGGTATTAAATTTATTTATTTATTTTTGGTCTTTTTATGCCTTACAACTGTAACACAAGCAAACATTTTAAATCAAGTTCAATAATTATCGGTAAGCACATTTTTATTGTGTCAGCAGCACCCAGACAGTGTCCAGCTCCACGTTTTAGTGTCTACCCTCCCTGCTCTGTGTGTTTGTGCCATGATGGTGGATTGCCTTCCATTCTCATGGTAATTGAAGCTCCAGAGTAAAGTTTTTGCAGCCCTCTTCATGGCTGTGGAGCTGAACTTCACAATAATAACAGGGCCGTCATAGATTGGGAGGTGGTGTTTGAGTTGCTGTGTGCGGAGCGATGTTGAAGTAGTTTGAAGAAATTTGCAAGCAGCAGGTGGGGGTGAAGCATCGCCACCTTTTTTTTTTTCTCCTGCTGTCTTTTTGTTGGACTAGCACTGCACAGAAAATGTGTTTTTGTTTTGCAAAGAAATCCAAAAACTCATGGCTCTACTTTTCTAGACATCTGAGCAGGTAAATTCCTGCAAGCATTTTATTCTTAGAGAAACACTGCAGTCCATTCGTATGCTTTATAATAACTTTAAATCTTTGTGTGCACTCAGTCAGGTTTGTGCAGCTTTAGGTCACTATCTACTGAGTTGTCAGTCCTACACTACGTTGCAATTGAAAACCACTGTTTTGTTTTCAGTAAACCCTTGATTACTTGTATTAATCCATCAGTTGTGACCAACACTTGAGTCACGCTGAAGTTGTCACAGGCTCGGAAGTAGTTGGAGCCGATTTCTTTGACGTCACATTACAGTGCTGATAAGTACACGGCACTCCCTGCGGTGATGGCTCCAGTAACCACCCTGCCTTTCAAAGCTCCAAGGGAATATGTTGCAATGAAGAAATGCCTGAAACCATATTTGGTATGAATTTGAAACCAATATGGATCAAATTATTAGAACTCCTGTTCTAAGAAATGATTGACATGGTTGTTTTTCTGAGCAAATTCTTCCATTTTTCTTTGAGATTTATTAGAAATACCATTGTCATTTATTTCTTTACTCTACACAAACTTATTTGGAAATTTGTCAACATTAATTTAAAGTTATCTTAATGTTATTTGAAATTGTTTTGAATTATTTGTCACTGGAAAACCCAGAGTTCATCAGTAAAACCAGTATATTCTCACACAAGTTTTCTTATAATTATTTTTTTAAGGCAAGAAGTACTAGTTTTCTCATTTTAACTTAATGACATGATCTAGTCATGGTTCCTTATTGGCTAATATTACCACTCTTCTGTTGCACTTCTTTTAATTTTATTTAATTTTATTTATTTATTTTTACTGAGACAGTCATGGCCGCCTTCTTTCTTTTTAAGAAGTTTTCCTCAAAGAGTACCTTAAGCACTTGAGTATTCACTTTAGTTTTGTGTATTTGATTACACCGTACACATCCAAGAAATACTGAGTACAGTGGCTTGTAATGATTCTCAAAACTCCCGTAAGCCTGAATGCATCAAGCGTTCAGTTTTCCCCCGTAAAGCTGAAAAATCTTCAGTTTCCAAAGAAACAAGAACCACAGACGGTGTTTTTTTTTTTTCCTGCAAGTGAAATCAAATAACCTGTCTCAACTCATTCTTGCTCACAATGACTGGAAACCCCAAAATGATGCCAATCTTTATGTCCCGTATGAACACATTTAATAGGGTTATTCATGTGCGCAGAATTGTGTAGGTGAACATACAACACCTGTGTCCTGTTTGTGAAATTTCACCAAACAAACAAAAGTAGAATTCTGTCAAAAGTGGGTCAAAATGTGGTCACAAGGCTTCACCAGTCCGATGGAAGTAATTGCATATTTAAGCCTGTGAAGTGGAGCATGTGATGTGGTTTGTATAGTATGTAGCTGATCAAACATGGGAATAAACCCACTGATTCTAATTAGATGCAGACTCCTTTGTTTCCTCTCTGTATTGTTGCCGTGTGACTGCTAAAAACCCACTTGTGAGCTACTTTCTCATCGGTAAGGTGTACGAGTGTTGGCAGTCAGCAGTGGCCAACGTTTTCGGCTGATATGGTTCAGGCGATGAGAAAAGCTCCTTTAGGTTGAGCTCTAGCCAAGTCACGTGAAGACGGGAGAGAGAGATGAGGTCAGGGTGGGAACGAGACAAAACACAGGTGACCCAACAGACGCAATACTTTTAAACATGTAAGAACTACTGCAAAGTGCTTTTTGAAGAGGTGGTAAAAAGTTTGGTTCTGTTTACATGAAGCGGTGAGGTTGTAGAGCGAAGGGGGTCAGATGTCTGCTCCGGTTTAGATGAGGATAAGCAGCGTTAACTTCGTTAGTCCCCGACAGCATTTGTTCAAGGAAAGGTGATGTCATTTCTGTCCACATCTTCACAATAAAGCTGCTCACGCTGAATCTTCAACTTAGACGTCCATAAGTGTTGCTCGCTGCTGTGGACCTTCCATCTTTTGGTTTAGAACATACACACATATGTTTACTTATTGTGTTTTGAGTATTTTCATTTTATATTTAATGAGTCTCACTGCATGACAAAATTTAATAAGTTACCAAGTTTGTAAGGTTTTACAGAATCCTAAAGTATTTTGCAAAAGCCTATGTAATAATTTAAATATTGGGTATTTCCCCCTCATTTTCAATGTTATTCCTCTCAAAAATGTTTTTATTAAGTCCATTCGTTATATACTGAGCTGTTTCACCACATTGTTGCTTAAAGTACTATTTTTATGTTAAACTGGCATTTGTCATCTGTTCTTCTAAAGAAATGGAATCAAATAGTTTTGTGACAGGTTGCTGGTTATTAAGTGCCTAAAAATTGTATTAATGTTTAATGATTAATACAATTAATGATTGTATTCATGTAAATGAGTCCTCGAGGCTCAATGAGATTAACCTGCCTAAATAAAGGTTGAATGAATTAAGGGTGCTCCGATCAGGTTTTATTTGGGCCGATCACCAATACCGATCACGTGGATTGGCAGTTAATTTTTAGATTTAGTTAAGATGAGCACTATTTGCTACGTGATCTGGAAACTAGGAACCATAAAATCACCATAATTTGTACAAAAACATGTTTTTTACTTTTTCGAGTCAAAAAATATAAAAACTTGGAGGCACAATACAACTGTTCAGGACAACTGAAAAAAAAAATCAACTTGCTATCAATAACACAATCTTTAACAGATTGAAAACATTAAGCTCTCAACAGGCTAACGAGTGCAGAAAGTCAAATCTCAAAGCATTGCTTAGATATTTTTTATTTTTATTTGACTTTTATTTATTCATTTCAGGTTTAAAACACACAAAAGAAACCAATTTACAAAACCACATGATAAAAGTAAACAATACATAAAATGAAAGGTAGCACAAGAAGATATACTGTACTGTATATACCAACCTCTGCAGGCTGCAAAGGTGAAAGGTTTTTATGATTGGCATTGATCAGTATCGGCCGATCACATACTTTTTAACAGAAATCAGCCGATCATGATCAGTAGCTGATCAATCATTACTTCTTTTGTATGTGGTATGTATGTGACAACACAACACCGGCTCATCTCTTGAGTTTGAGTCTTTTTTATGTCTAAATGATTTGTAGGAATCAGTAATTTTCAATAAATTGCAAGATTTTCTGGCTGCTTAAAATTAAACAAACTATGAAACAAGGACTGATTAAAGATGTTTGCACAGTGCTTTAATTACAAAATACCAAGTGCTTAAATGCATTCTGAATGAAAAGGAAGCAGAAAAATGACCACTGCTACATAAATTCTTACACTGAAGCACAAAGATTTGCTCAGATGATGTGTAAAATTGGTATTTTGAGGATATTGTCAGAGATGAGAGATGTTTTTTGATGGAGCAGGTGGATTGACGGGTTGTGAACAAGTCATGGGTCCTGCTTTAACTTGTGCATCGTCAAGCTGAGCAAGGGTTCCTCTATCAGTAACCATGAACCAGTTGGAGACATAAAACCCTCATTTATCCACACTTTAGGAAGTGTTTTTTTAATCAGGCATTTTTATAAGACGTTAGATTTTTTTTTTCCAAAGAAATGATCATGCATCCTAAGAACTTGAGTTAAAATTAAATATCTTCTTCAGTCTTGTAAACAATGTGCCTAAACTTCAGCAACAGGTTTGCTTTTGATCACTTTCCCATCCCGTCCTCTCCTCCCTCCACTCGTCGCTCTTCTTTAAAGTCTGCTCTGCCCCTGAGAGTCCACATGTCTCGTTGCTGTCACAAGCCTTTGTGTGGCTCACAAAGAGCCAGAGTCCCCTCCAGTTCTGTCCCCATTCATGAAAAGCAGCGGTGCATGAACTAGGCTTTCCCTTCAGTCCCAGGCCTCCCCAGAGATCAGCCCTGTGAGTGATAGCAGCGGCGTGGATGAAAAGATACTTTGACAAGAGTTTATGTTGGACCGAGTGGGTGGGCATGAGAGTGTTTGGTTCTAACTGAGCTGAGATGTGGGCTGGGAAGCCTGCTCTCCTAAATCTTCTAAAACAGCCTTTTTTTCTACAGCAACAATTTTGTTTTTTTACCAGTTTTATGCAAATAACTGAGCAGACACTGATGCAAATTTATCCAAGCAAAACATTTTGATAGTTCTTAGTGAAGGAGGCACGTGACAACACCTCAGTGACATCACTCGTGTTTGTTCCAGAGATGAAGCTTGTGTCGTCTCATCCCAAACCCCTGGAGTCCACCCCAGTCTCAGTGGACCCACCGCCACCTGCCGGCCCGGGCGCCGAGGATCCTGAGCTGAGGATGCTGGAGAAGAGGTCAAAGGTCATCGAGGAGCTGCTGCAGACTGAAGACGACTTCATCAGAGACCTGGAAATGTGCGTCAGCGAGATCATCGTGCCTCTGCAGGAAAAACAGGTAACAAGATTAAAACCAAGACATTAAAAAAATAAAAACTGTGTTCTGGATGTAAGTGGAACTTGTAACAGACTGAACAAACTTGTTTTTGATGTAGCTACAAAAAACATCTCTGAGTCTTAGGCTTAATGGAAATGTTGACCTTTATTTACTGTTTTTATTTGAAGGTGGATGTGGACTTTGAGGGACTGTTTGGGAACATCAGCTCTGTGATCGACTTGTCCCAGCGGTTGTATAATGACCTTCAGGAGACGGACTCTATAGGTAAGAAGTCATTTAACAGACTTTAGTCAGGAAAAATCTTTTTATACTCAACTCTTGTTGCATCTATAAACAACTTTGAATTTTACTGGAGTAGTAAGTCTTTAAATGCACTTTAATATCATTCAGCTTCAAAATAAGCCTTTTAGCTATACTTATAATGTATTTGATTTGATTTTTTTTTTATTGCTTATGTACTGCAGAATTTATCCCAGAGCCTAGTTGTGTCTTTAAAATGTATCATGGATTTTGGTGCATTTTTAGTAGTATATTTTTTATTAATTTATTCATTCGTTTAAAAGAAGCAAAATAAGCAAAATAAATACAGTACATCAAAAAGAAAAGAAAAAAACATTGAATGAAAAGGGTGCAAAAAGAAGAAGGAAAATCTTATAATATCTGCCCCTTATTTAAAAAATATAAAATAACTACAAACAAACAACGGCCTATGCCTGAACAGTCTCCAAACTGCAAACAAAAAAAACTTCAGGTATCCTTCACCTGGCACTATACCTTCCCAACAACTTTAATTTAATCATCTTTTTAAACATATGGATTGTTTTAGACATTTTTATGGTGATATCAAGTCAACTCCACAATCATATTCCCTGAATTACAGCACAGCTCCTTCAGACTAGTTCTAAATGGAGGTTTTACAAACATTTCCATTCCCTTCAGGTTACAAGCTCTTTTTTTAACAAAGTTTTATTGGATATTTGGGGCAATATTTTTATGAGCTTTATACATGACTTGTGAAACACTATATTCAACCAAATCATAAAATTTTAATAATTTCAATTGATGAAATAATATAGTTATTGGGTGATCATAGCACTTCCTACTAATAATTCTTATAGCTCTTTTTTGTAAAATGAAAATAGGGTTTGTACTTGTTTTGCATGCTTTTCTCCATACTTCAATACAATAGATTAAATATGGAACAATCATTACATTATACAGTACAATATACAAAGCTTTGTCATTAAAAAACTTTTACTTTATACAATAATGCAATTGATTTTGCTATTTTTATTCTTAAGTAATTTACATGAGATTTCCATGTCAGCTTCTCCAATAACGACACCCAAAATTTTATCTGGTAATTAACTATGGATTTTAATACTGTCAGTTTTAAATGGGACTTTGATCATTTTCTTTCTATTACTAAATACCATGTAGTTTGTTTTTTCCTAATTTAATGAAAGTTAATTAAGTTGGAACCAAGTTTGTATTTTTATGAATTCTGCCTGTATCATCTCTAACATCTGTTCAATATGTTCACCCGAACAAAAAACTGTGGTATCATCTGCAAAGAAAACACACTTCAAAAGTCCTGACACATCAACCAGATCATTCACATACAAATGAAACTACTTTGGTCCCAACACAGAGCCCTGAGGGACTCCACGTCCATTAACACAAAATTCTGACCGTACATCTGAGCATAAAACAAACTGTGGTGCATTTTGTTCATCCTTTCAGGAAAAGTATTTTTGAGCTACAAAGCTGAGCTGGAGGAGGTGTACAAACTTTACTGCCAAAACCACGACGAGTCCAACACCCTGCTGGAGATGTACGAGAAAGACAAAAACATTCAGCGCCACATCCAGGACTGTCTCGAGAGTCTAAGGTGCGTCGGGTGCATTTTTATTTTTTTAAATGTTTTAAACCTGTCTCATGGCTAAGGGATGAATGGGGAAATAGTGGCATTAAATAATCGACTAAACTAAAACGTGGAGCTTCATCTCAGTTTGTCTGAGATGTTGAGCTGAAATGTTGAGCAGTTCAGGAATGTGCCCTACCTTGTTTCTCCTGTTGGGTTTCACCATCTGTGCCTCCGATACTCGAACAGTCACTGCGTTTCAGTGAAATATAGTCTGGTTTGAAGATAAACACATGTTCTGTTGGACAGGAAGCTGCAGAACAAAGAGGCAGTGGCTCCGTACACAGAATCAAACACTGAGCAGCCTAATCTGTGCTCACTCCTTATTGACAAAAAGTTTAGTTACGTTTTTACATTTCTCGTTTTTTTCCCATTTTACAAGTTTAAAGCTGCCAACCACTTCAGTCTGGATTGTTGCGCAACAAAATAATACTGTATTTGAAAAATTCCCATGTGCTGCCACTGGTTTGCCAAATTTTGTGTTTTTCATCTGCACAAAAGCAAACGTGTTGAAACTCTCGCACAGTATTTATTTTATTTTATTATCTTTCTCTTTCTTCCCACTCCTTTCATCAGGGCCATTTACCGCAAATGGTAAGTCTCCATAATGAGTGTCGGCATGATTTCCAGCATGATGATCATCCTGCCTGCATGCCTGTCGCTCACTAACCCCGCTGTGGGAACGACCTGTGTGTGTTCTGTTCCAAATTAAAGTGGACTTTTAAAACATATCTGCTTATTGGGCATAGGCTCATGCATGTGGTGTTGTGCATGTGTGTTGTTTTACTGTTGTTGTGCAGAAAAGTATTATTTTTAATGTCCCTAAACCCTTTTCCTCTTCTGTGTTTGAGCAACGATGGTTGATTTGGAGACAGCGCCACCTACAGGACTAAACTGAGAACTATTTTTACTAGCAGTTCCAAATTCAACAAATTATTTCTCAGTTTTGTAACATGATTTATCTCCTTTACCTACTATTTTAGGGTGATTTTTAAAATTGGAGATAATTAGACATTTGTCTTTAAAGAGCAGAGTTGAGTACAACGGAACAGTAAGACTTAAAGTGTCCGTTTTATTGGCAGATAAATGTTGCAGTGTGGAGGGGGAACGTCATCTTTCCAGATTTGGACCAGAATAAAGGATTATTCCCATTTGTTTTTATTGTATCTGACTATTACAGGCCCACCTTTACTGGGTTAACAGCAAAATATCTCAGGGGTGTCCAATCCTGGTCCTCAAGGGCCACTATCCCACATGTTCAAAGGCTTCTTTTCTCCAATATGCCTGATTTGAATAAATGGATGATTAACAGCTTTATACACAACATGAATGGGGTCATTTAATCAATGAATCAAGTGTGATGGAACAGGGAAACAAGTAAAACATACAGCATAGTGGCCCTCCAGGACCAGGATTGGACACCCCTGTATTTAGATGAAGCAGACTGAGGTGTGATGTCCTCGCAGAACCTGTTTTAATCTTTGACAGTAAGAGTCTCAAATAAATACACTAAGTATTAAACTAATAAAACTCTCTAAACATCTGAAGCTTATAAAAAATGCATGGCAGTATTGTTCTTCAGTAAACTGGATGCAGTAGTCTAGTCCACCATGAAATCTGAGAGTATTTCAACGTCAACGCTCAGCAAATGTATTTGAGACTTTTATTATGAAGGATTGAAACAAGTTTTGTGAGTTTTTGCTGCAGTGGGAGGAAAAAAATACATGCTTCCATTTGTTCACTGGAGTCCAAGTTGGATTTTAAAGTTGACATAAAATCTATTGGAATCCAGTAAACACACCTTCAACTAAAATACTGCATTTTATTTTGTAGTTAACCCAGAAAAGTGCACCCATTACCCTCAGAAACAATATTAACAAATGAAACCCTTACAGACAACTTTGTTTTCTGTATATTTACATTTTAATGTCAACATTTACACTTTAATATTTCTTCCCTCTCCACCTCGAGTGGCTCTAAAACACAGTTCTAGTTAAGTAATGTGATTTTTTTTTTTTTTTACTGAGTTTAATTGTAAAACTTGTTAGTCCTGAAGGCTGCATCAAAACGAAGCAAATCAATCTTATCTGTCTTTGTATGCTCTCCAAATGTACTGATCATATTTTAAAATCTAAACTTGATGATGTGTACATTGAGTTGTATAATCCATCTAAATGCTGACATGTCTCCATCACTGGGCAGAGCTGTTTCTTCCAGTGTGACCATCATGATCATCATTCCTGCCGCTTCACAACATGCTGTGTCTGCGTTTGTCTTCCAGGGGTAAAGCAAATTACATCAACCTCGGCTCCTTCCTGATTAAGCCCGTGCAGCGGGTGATGCGGTACCCGCTGCTGCTGACGGAGCTGCTGGGGGCCACACCAGAGAGCCACCATGACCGGCCCCAGCTGACTCAGGCTGTGCAGGCCGCCAAGGAGATCAACACAAACATCAACGAGCACAAGCGCAGGAAGGATCTTGGTAAAAAATAAAAAAATAATAAAATAAATAACGTTGCTTCTCTTTCAAAATGCACCTCAAAAATATTTCTTGTACACTCAGCTGATTTTGAATCATCTGTATTTATAAAAACTCTTTTCCCTGCTCCATCCACAGTTGTAAAGTACAGGAAGGGGGACGAAGACTCGTTCATTGACAAGATCTCCAAACTGAGCATGCACTCCATCATCAAAAAATCCAACCGAGTCAGCAGTCACATCAAGCACCTGACAGGGATTTCACTTCAGGTGCGTTTCTGCTTTAAGCAAAGATTTTTATCTAAAATAAAAGGAAAAGCGCCAACCGTTATGACTAAATGATTTTTTTTTTTGTCTCCCCAGATTAAAAGTGAAGAATTTGATGATGCAGAGAAAAAGTTCAGGCTGCAGGAGAGACTCATCAAGTCTTTTATCAGAGACATTTCCCTGTACCAGCAGCATATCAGGGTAGGAGCTTACTGTCATTTCAATAAATGTGTCTTTATATGTTCACCAGCACCTTAATCCCTGAATGAATCTGTTTTAGGAGTCAGCGTCTGTGAACGTCTTGGCTGCCATCAGTTTGAGTGATGTCTACACAGAACGTAGCGTTCTGGATCCCGAGCGCTTCCAGAGAGCTCACCGCACCATCAGCGACAAACACTTTACTCAGTTTGTAAGTCCTTCTTCTCTGTTTTGCATCACAGAGGTGGAAACTTCACCTCCAGGGCAAAGTAGTGTGTGGCTGCAAATCCAAAGGAACATAAAAATTAAAATGTTCTGAGAATAACTCTAATCTGCAAGTTTTTCTTTTGTTGTTACGAAACACGCACCTTAAGAACCTTTAGAGGCATGTTGGCGTGTACAGGTAGTCCTCGGTTTACGGCCGAGATCCGTTCTAACGGCTTGGCCGTATACCGATTCTGCCGTAAACCGATTC